>MU968450.1:27701207-27907890 GCA_034641835.2 Pinus albicaulis
TTGTTACAGCCGCAATTTGTCACCATCCCTACCATTCCCCGTCCCGCACAATTGAGGACCCATTTTGTGACCTGTGAACATTGTCATGCCTTGAAAACATCATCAATGCATTCCTCTAAGCATGAGCTTCATTTGCCCTAAAGACATCTCCTTGAAAAAATCATGAAAAACATCCCTTTTTGCATTGGCGTGGGCAGACAGTTCAGTACTCGCGCCAATGGGGAAAATCCTGCAAAGAGGTCGCGCCAACCGGCGCTCTGTCACAGAGCAGTAGTCGCACCACCCAATTTAAGGACTGTTTTTTAAATAAAGATGGCGGAAGTTGAGTTCCAACAAACTTAGAAACCATTGCATATCTTGAGTTGGGAGGTTTGGCTGCGGAAGTTCTATGGAAGGGAAGTGGTTTTGCCACATCCCATGGAACCTTCCTTGTTGATAGGGCCAATCCCACAATAATAGGGATCCCAACTCCCTCCTTCCCCATCTATAAAAGCCTGCTCAATCCCATGGCAAGCTAGTCTTGAAGTGCCTAAGCTTTGAATCTCCATATTCCCAAGAGCCTTTGTGCCGTAAAGAGCCCTCTTTCTCCCTTAAGGCCGACTCAAGTAAGGAGACCATCGTCGAGAGACTCTGGAGAGGTTTTCCCTTTCCCTGGCGAGCTTTGCGAGACGTGAACGACTGGAGACCCATCCGAAGGAGACCACGACGTCAGAACTTGGTTGTAATCTCTCTTCGTTTGTTATTTAATAGATGATTACGATTATGGTTCCACTCTGTTTTCCATCATGTTAATATGAGTAATATCCTTTCTGACTGATATTTAGTTACGTATGCTGAGTTTTATGCTTGTATCTGTTTGTTTCTTGCATGTGCAAGTGTTCATCCGCGGAGATCGTGGAGGGATTGTGATCTGCCGAGGCTGAGGAACGGGGACGCTTCTTCTTCATATCATAGCATTGGATTCCAGGTAGGCTTCTATCTTAGTCTTTTCATTCGTAACTAGGAACTTGCGTCGTAACATTGTTTGATTGTTGCTAGACCCCTGCTGGGCTAGTAGGGATCGCCTCTGTCCGCAGAGGGGATTTACCTCCTCAACAATTTGGCGACTCCGCTGGGGATCGTCCAGATTTCACTGTCTCGTTTGTGTTGTCTCGATTTGATTCTTTTATGTTTTCCTTGCTTGATGAGCCTTCTGGGTTGGGTTCTTTCGCTGTTTTTGACTTCTTGGTTTGCTTAGTTTACATTGATTTGTCTCTGGAGTAGCTTTTTTTTAATTTTGGCTGAGAAACTCGACTGGCACGGTTTTTAACCCGACAGTCGCGCCAATTGGCGCATGTTGCTTTTGTTTAGCCCGCGCCAATTGCTTTCTAGCGCCATTTTCATCCTTACAGTCGTGCCACTCTTGTAAGGTTTTTGAGTTTCCTCATTTTTGAGCTCTCTGGGTTTGGTCAGTGTTTTTCTTCTTGATTTTCCGACTGCCTGAGTGTGTTGGAGTCCTGTTTGACTGGAATTCACCTCTGTCCTTTGGTTGTTTGCTTTTATCTATCGATTTCACGTTTTAAGCCCTAGGGCATCTAGTGGCTTAGTGTATCGAGCCCTCCTTGGGAGTTTTGGTGTTTTGATTGTCCTGTCAACTGTCTGATTGATTCTCCACATCCTCTAAGTAGTTGTTCATTGTTTTGTTGCGATTTTTGGGTGATTGTTCATTCCTTCATTCGAAATTCGTTTAGTCTTGCCTTGGACCCAGATCACACGGTCCATTGGAAGCTTTTGAGTCTTTTCCTTGTTTTGAGAGACTTTGGTCGATTTGGGATCTGATTGTTTGTGTTGTTGAGTGAAATTTGTTTGTTTTGCTCTCTCGAATATCGTTTCTCAAGTTGTTCCGTTTGTTTTCAAGTTTGTTTAGTGCATATTAGCTATTAAACATTGAAAATCAAAAAATAAAATCTCTTTTGCTTTTGTTAATTAGTTCAAATTGTGATCTTTTCAATTTTGCTAGTGATTAGTGATTTGGATGAAAAGTTTTCAATTTCATTAGTTGCATTAGAGGTCTCATTGTTTGTCTTCCGTTCATTTCGTTTGTGTAAAAGCTCTCAACTCTTCTCTAATTAGTTTTCATCGAACGAAATGTTGGACTGTGGCATGTAGCTTTGCATTTAGGAGTCTTTTAAGACACTACATATGATAGGGCCTGAAAATTGAAACTTAATTGAAGATCAACTGTAAAATTTATTCAATTAACCTAAGGCAGCATTGGAACTTAACGAAACATTTTTAGAAGGTCTAGGCTAGAGACGTGTTCCGGCATCGTTAAACCTAGCAGCTGTCGCTCGCCTTTTGGCTTTAGACAGCGCTAGTACGGACTTGTGCTCCCCGTACCATCGCGTATATAAAGGGAGACCCCTCTAGGTTTTCAATCCTTTATCCACAAGAAGCCGAGTCTGCCGCCCTATACCCGTGATACACCGAACACAGCATTCGGGGAGACTACCTGCACGTACGGAAAGTCCTTGGTCGATTTCTGTTTCATTATTGAAACCAAGGTGTATATTGCAGTTTACGGATATTTGGTACACCCTTTGTGCCTAGTATTTCCTGAGCAGTCATTTGGTCTTTTCTGACTCCCTAAACTTGAAAAGACCGTCAAGCGCTTGTCCTTTCACGCTTGTGTCAACTCTGAAAGAGATAGAGTCATATTTTTATCGTTTCTCGACTCTTAAAATATGAAACGGTAGAATTTCTTATTTTCCAATGTGGTAAAATTAATCGCCCACGTTTACACACCCGTTTAGACATTGCTTGTTGACCGTTTGATCGTGTGTCTTAACTCATTTTCAGCCCGTGTGTGTGTTTGCTCTTTTCTTCTAGTCTTTTGCCACAGTGGCGGAACCATCGGTTTCGTCTACTAGTAGTCCTTACACGGACGATTCTTCAGAAGCTTCTCAGCCTTCTGTTGAACCACAGCAGCCTGTTGTTTCCGAGTTTCCTGACGGGGGACCGGTTCTCGCCGAGCAACCCTTTGGAGGACCAGTTGAGTTCAATTGGCCCTTTTCGGACCCTGTGTCTGAATTGAGATTAGGAGCCGATTTCCTTTCTCTTACATCGGGTTCACCGTTTGTTGCTGCTGTTTTTCCTCCTAGTCCTCGCCGTCTTTTGCGTGATTTAACGGCAGGATCAACCATGAGTGATTCTGGTGAGGAAATTCCTGGTGAAGACTATCAGCGCATCCCGCGTAGATTGTTTGAGGGAGACAACTCTGAGCTGGCTACCATGTCGTCAGCCAGTCCTTCTTTACCACAGGGATACAGATCTCTGGGTCAGATCATTTCAGCTGCAGCCTCTATGGGAATATCATCTCCTGCTTCGAGGCCAGCTGCTACTACACCCGGGGTGTCTCCTTCGACGCCCGTCACGTCTGTTCCCGTCCGGCCCACTGTTTGTGTGGCCGCCTCTTCTCCTGTTGTCTCAGCATCTGCTACTAGGGCTGGGCCAACTCCTGAAGATGTTTATCTAGCTACTGCTATACCGGAGAATATCTCTCCGGAGGAGTATCGGTTGTCTTTGCAACAGCCGAACGCCGAAACTGGACCGTTCCCCCAAGATCCTTACCGATCTTTCTTTTCGCACTATGCACAAGATGGCACTCCCGTGTATGCTTTCCCAGGTCAATATGACGAGCACGGGGAGGTTTTACGCCTTCCCGCTCCTGAGGCTTATCTGTATGCTCAAGGTTTACCGTACAACCAGGCTTATAACTCGCAGGGACAGCCCTTCCAAGGCCAACCTGCGGGCCAACCTGGCTATCTGTATGACCCACAGGGACAGCCCATCCAAGGCTACCCTGCGGGCCAGCAAGGGCCATTGTACAATCCGCAAGGACCATATTATAGCCCTACTGGTCAACCTGCTCAGCCTCAGTCGGGGTATCAACCGGGACCGGTCTATGGTCTTGGGGGGAAATCCGCCTTCTTTACCGATGCAACCGTCAGTATCTCGTTGTTTCTAACGTTGCATATCGCCTCGTGGCCATCCTATGGTTCCTTCGTCTCTCAGTCAAACCGGCTCACACTCGGTCCTCGTTCCACCACCGGCCAACTTACCATCCCCGTACAACCCTGTCCCGCTCTGTGCCACCGGCCCATCCGCACAACCTCGGGGCTCACTTATGTTAGCCATCAGTATTTTTTACACGTTAGTGATGACTATATCTATAGCTGAGTTTTCTAGAAGCCGATTTCCTTATGTCAATATGTCATCTAGCATCTAGAAGACCCTCCTAAAACTTTTTTGCCCTTCTACTTTTCAGTCCGCCCATGTCGAAATCAAAACCTCATTATCACTATCCTACCTAACTTCAGCCTTCTTGATCTGCCCACCAGCTTTAAAAAGGAAAATCCACATCTGTTTCAAAGGTCTCCCCTATGTAGGAAGTGGCGCTTTAAGACATTTTACCCTTGGCAATCATCAAAAAGCCAAAAAGCCTCCATCTGCAACAGACCTACCATGACTGACCTCTTACTTTGCAAAATAATTTGACAAGCAGCCCTAAGTCGCGCCACTCACATCCCCTAGATCTCAACACTGCATAAACCCCAATCTCAAGCTGACTATTAGGTTTTTCACAATGTTCTATGGTTTCTACAAAGGCAGGAAATATAATTTCATCTCATGGAGTAAATGCTTAAATTTACAGTTAGAGGAACAAATGCTTCTAAATGTAACTTGAGCCTGAGATATGTCTGCAAAACAGAAAGCTACTCATCCAGACTTTACAGCTCTTTCCAGCATGAAAATCACAGTAAGAAAGACACCACTGTCACAGCAAACTGGAAAATTGTCATGGCCCAGAACCTCCTTCAATTACAAGCAGAGGGTTAGGGCGCCTCCTTCATCCACAAGCAGAGGGCGCTGGCCAATATTGACTTGGAAGATTGCAAAAGTCCAGGTTTGCCTTGTATTGAACAGTGAAACAATATCTCCAGGTTTTATGAATGTGAGTGATGATCATAACAGGGATAGAGTTTGAAATATGCTAGCTCAAAGGAAAAGAGAGTCTAGTATGATAAAAGAGTTCATTTGAAAATTTCAAATGATGTGAATTGTTGAACTCTAGAAAGGCATGTCTTTGGTGAAAATTCCAATCATAACTAGCCTGCTTGTCCACAAGATCAAATGGAGTAGATGCTGACAAAAATGCCATTACACAGGCAGAAAGAAAGTTCTTGGTTTTTCAAAAAGCACTGACCTCCATAGTCACAGAGACTATCTTTCAGGTAATTTGTCAGGAGATGACCAAAGCAAATGATGATATTTCAGTCACCCTTAGAGCAGTGCAGAGAAACAGTGTCACTTTGGCTAGGTTTTCTGCTGAAACAAAGTGATGCCTGCAAGAAGAGATGATAGTATTGATGTTTTTTAAGTAGTTTGCTTACCATCACATCCAGAGAAAAGCTGTGTCAAACAGATTTGTTAAAAAACCTTCAGATACCTTACCTGATGAAGAGCCTCCTCCATGTATGAGCAGATGGCCAAACCCATTGCAGGTTGTTGGAAAGTGATTGATCTAAAAGTGCAGTGGAAGGATACAAAGAAATTGAATAGAAGTTATTGCACAGGTAAATGATAGTGTTTATGATACAAAGGTATTGGTTTTCATATTCAAATGAGATGTCTGTCAAACTGTACCTTTAGTGGAAGGGAGACAATATGGAATATATGCATGCATTGATACCAAAAGAAGCAGTTTCTTTAAAAGATATGGTTAAAAGGTACTCCACTATCACCTGCCCAGAAGTCTAAAGGAGCTCTTTTTGAGAAAAACAGAGAAAATATGGTATGAAGGGATGCAAGCTAGAATATAGCACTTACAATCCAAAAGGAGTTTGTGTATCACCTGGAAGCAGGGATTGACACCATGAACAAAAAGAGTTTTTGCCAAAGCCTGCTCATCATATAGCCATCAGCAGATTAAGACAGGGTTTCTGGAAATGAGTTTTATTAGCTCTGGGCAGCACTCAAAACCCATGAAGCACTATTGCAAAACCAATCCAAGGACATCTACAAGATTCTGTCAACTCCAAGCTTAAAAAGAGGAGGCATTTCTGCAAAGCAGGGGAACAGTCAATACATTTTATCACAGGTCATTATCCAGCTTTGAAAACTTTGGAATACATGAAAAGAGAACCAGCAGACAGGGCTTTTTGAATTCCATCACCAAGAAGATATCCCCTTGTGAGCTATTGTTCATTATGTTCAAAAGGTCATTCAACATATGATCGTTGTTTGGATAGTTTAAAAAGAAGCACAACCTTTATTATTTAAAAGAACAGAGGTATTGTATACTACACCTACAGGCAGGGAAGTTTTTGAGAGAGAGGCGCCCTTATCAAATCAGGAGGTCATGATCAAGTCCGAGTAGGGTCAGCGAATTTGAACACCTACTGTAGATGAAGGTTGAAGAAACTATCGAAGACCAAGAGCTGTCAGAACAAGTTGACAAACTTGCCCCGTCCTTCAAATAACAAAGCAGTTTGTAGGCTTTCTCTTGACTGTTTTAAAAGGAAGGGTTTCTCTATCTCATGTATGTGACCAGTGTTGTTGAAAACAGTAGCAGAAATAGTATAAAGGTTATGGAGACATGTTTCAGAGTTTAAAGGTTTGGAGTTGAAATGTCCCCCAAAGGACAAAGCTGGAAAAAATCACCCTTTGAAACAACTGTGTGCAAAACAGAGTGCTGACTTTAAATTTCTTTGTTTTCATAAAGGAGTCGGTCCATTGATTAGACAATCCAAAAGCATCAAAAACTTTCAAAAGCATGCACAAGATTATGAGTTCAGTTTCGCAAATGCACCAAGGGTTAAAAGGATTAAAAGACTGTGAAAATTTCACAAAAAGGCCAAACCAAAATTCCGCTTCACATTTCAAAAGAAGGTGACCGTTGAAAAGGTTTGAAATGACATAAGAGATGTAAGGTCGAGGGAAATCGTCTCATTTTCAAAACTGAAGGCAAAACCCCTTGCCTCCCTAGCACCAAAGCAAAGTTTCTGGTCGGTTTGCAGAGCTGAACACCGTTTATTGGCCGAGCGACGCGCCTGAATTTTTGCGCGACGCGCCTGGGGGAGGATTTACACCGGCCGCCTTTGTTAGCGTGACGCCCCTGTACAGGCCGCCCGACCACCCGACAGGCCGACCCGACAGACATTCTCTTGCGCGACGTGCTGTCTTCAAAGGGTGCCGCGCAGGTTTAGAAGGCTCCGGTGCTATTCCAGCCCTGCACAAGGATTTTGCATCAAAGTTAAAGGTATGCTATATGTTTTTCACCCGGTTCCAAAATTACAAAGTACTACCAAGGTTTAAAGAGCCACTGTCAAGTTTGTAGAAGCCAGGTTTGAATGTGATGTAAAGGATAGGGATAAACGCCGGAGAGGTGTGATGTTTTGATTCAAGGAACGCCTGTTCACTATTAAAACTGCTGCGAATTTTCACCACTCCACATTCAAAAATTTCAAAACCTTGTCATTATAGTTGAAAAACAGTGTTTCCTGCACGGTGATCTGAAATGTTAGATTTTGATGAAGTACTGACTGTGTCATCTAGAACACCTAAGGGAAAAGGGTTGGTGTTAAGATTAAGAGCAGCCTGTTTAAGTCTTCAAAACATCAAAAGGCAGAGGTTTTCCTATAAAGAACTGTGTTTGATTAAAGAGGGTTTGATTGGTTACCAAATCTTGACTGCTATTCCAAAAAGAAGCCTCTAAAAAGCAGAGGAGAATTTGTTATAAAGAAACAGGGTTTACATGTTTAATAGAGTTGTTTTACATCCAAAGTAAGGGCTGTTCTAACATAACCAGAGGTGTTATTTTGAGATGGGGTCTTGCCTTTTTTGCAAAGATAGAAACTCTTTCAGGTCTTGGTGAAACCTTTTAAGGCTTTTTCCCAAAAACTCTGTTACCTTGTTCAGAAACACAGTGACTGTTTAATTGAGAGTTGATTGCCTATATGCAAATTGTGGACTATTGACACACTTATACAGGGAAAAGTTTTTTATGATTGCAAGAGTTACCATGGAAAGGGGTAAGAGGTATTGAGTGGCATTTTCGAACTCACAAGAACAGGGTAATCAAAACAACTCTCACAGCAAACTCCTTCAAGCAATCTGCCCCTCTTCTTCACTATATTATTTCATACTGAGATTTTGTTGACAGAGTTTTTCCAAAGATGAACAGGACACTTTCTGAAGGGCAGGTTTTTTGATGGGAATTTAATATTGGAGACAGAGGTTCAGATGTGGTGGTTGATCTTTTGAATTCACCAGTAAAGGATGTTTTTCCTAAATACTGTGCACTAATATTTCACCTAACCTAAGTCTCCTTTCTCTTCACTGTATGATTTCTTCTATAGAAATCTGTTGACAGAGGTCTTTTCAAGGTGGAAGAACATTTCTGAAGAGCAAGGTTTTTATAATTAATATTTGTCTTGAAGACCAAATATTGGTGTGTTGATTAACAAATCCACAGGAAAGGTGATTTTTCAATACTGTGCATAGGGAATCTACACAGCAGTTTGTCTCATCTTTACACATGGTACCCTATTGAGGAATTTACCTGGCTGAGGTGCATCCAGAGGTGAAGGGTTGTTTTTAAGGAGTGCAGAGGTTGTTTATTCAAAGAAACATTGTTGCAATCTATCCTAACCACATTGTCCATTCTGTTCAAGCAGTATAGTGACCAGTTTCAATCCACCAGAGCATTTTTACATACAGTGAAGGCAGTTTGCCTCTTCCAAAGCTTGTTCAAGTCAGAATGCCTCCAAAGCAAGATCACAGGAGCGGTCCACATAAGAGATATGAGCCTATCTCCATAGAAGAAATCAATGCTCACCCATCCGTGCTTTTCAATTTCCATGAAGTAGGTTGTCTTGATTTCTGCCAGAAGATAGAAGAAGTCAAGAGTTTTTCGCCACTAACACATTTGTGTGCTTTGAGATTCAAGGAAAAACACTTCCAATTGGCGGGTCTTGACTTCAAAATTTCTCCAAGGTATGTATCCAAGGCTACCAAGATCCCGTATCATGGTGAAAAGTGGTTTAAACAAGCTCATCTTGATCTAGAGGATTATAAACCTTTCATCAAGCCTGAACATAGGGAAACTATCACTGCTATTTTCCATTTTTCCTATCTTCTTGACAGTTATGCTCCACTGATGAAAGCCATAATGAGATATTTCACTTGTGAAGGGAGGTTTAATCGAATTTATGCCTACCATGTTCGCTTGTTGATGCATTTTACCAGAAGCAGGAAACTAAACCTTCCGTACTTTTTGTCCAAGAGCATAGAGAAAATGGCATCTACTGTCCAAAAGAAGGCTCCACCTCAGCAAATCCCTTCTCTCTTTCATCATTCCTTGATCAAGATTATCTTCTTACACCAGCTAGAGAAGAAGGGGGTTTCATGGGATTCATTCATCAGCCATTCAGATTTTTCCACTGTCCCTCCTGTTCATGTGTCTCCTACTCAGCCTGTCCATCGCCCAGTGCCTTTGTCTAGTAGGCCTACACCTAGAAGACTCAGAATGACTACTGGGCAGCCAAGTCAGCAGCAAGAAGGAGAGGGCAGTGAAAAGCAGCAAGAAGGACAGGGCAGTGAACAGCAGCTGTTGGATGTTGAGGGACAGCCAAGTCAACAGGAAGAAGGAGAGGGCAGTGAAAACCAGCAGCAGATAGATGATGAAGGGCAGCAGGCATCCATTGAGGTACAGCAGCATATACCGGATGAGAGACAGCAGCAGACAGCAGTTGAGGAGCAGCAAGTTGGGCAGGAAATTGAAACACCTTTTGAGCCACAAACTGGACAAGATATTGAGGAAGAACAGCAAGCTAAATCTGCCACCTTAACAGTGACCAAGATTGTTCCTAGTAAGAGGAAATTGCCCAAAAAGACACCTTCTAGCATGCCAAGGAGGAAAAGCGCCAGATTAGCTTTCAAAGGCAAAAGTAAAATTGGATAAAGTACAAAGCATGGAGGTGAATTAGCTATTATCCCTATCCCAAGCGATGATAGTGACAATGAGGCCCGCCTCCTTGAAAACCTCCTCATTCACAAAGAGGGGCAAATTGAGGTATTACAGGAAGATCTTCAAAGGGCGAGGAATTTCAACCACTTCTTGGAGGTTGAAAACAAACAGATGAAGTTTCATGCAGCTATTCATGAGGCAAGGGAAATTAAGTATAAGAAAGAGGCAGAAAGGGCGCAAGCAAGAATTAAAGAGCTCATTGGTGAGTTTGATGATGAAGAGGAGGAAGACCAGCCTAGGCGGAAGAGGCCTAGGACCATCGGGCTTAGAAAAGCCTTGGAAAAGCAGAGAGCAGAAGAACAAGCTCATTTCGAAGCCTTTCCTCTCACTGCCCTCCTTGAGCAGGAAATTGAGGAAAACAAAGAAGCATGGCTTGAGAGAGCTAACCAACATTTGGAAACAAAGCTTGAGAGGGCGAACAGGGATCTTGAGCTACAAAGGAAGAGGACTCTTCACTTTCAGAAGCTAAATCAGTTTTCCAGGCGAAAATTAAAGGTAGCACAAGAGAAATTGAAGAAGTTGAAGGAGAAGCGCCTAGCACGGAAGGAAGGGAAAAGCATATCAGCCCTTGATATTTTGGCCTCAGCTTCGAAGCATGTTGCTATGGACCCTTGAGGGTCAT
The DNA here is from genome assembly GCA_034641835.2 of Pinus albicaulis. Taxonomy (NCBI): domain Eukaryota; kingdom Viridiplantae; phylum Streptophyta; class Pinopsida; order Pinales; family Pinaceae; genus Pinus; species Pinus albicaulis. Next base: position 27,711,899 of record MU968450.1, read on the forward strand.
GCATGCCAATTTTGGGCCTTGTTCGACAACTTTTTGTTTTTTGGCATTTTTTGGGTTTTTGGTCGAAAACTCATAATTTCGCCATTTCAGTTTGAGGAATTTTCAAGGGAGGAGGATGACACCGTTAGATGCTATAATTCTATGAGCAGGTCTCCAGCGATTTTCAGGGCATTTGGAGATCATTCGCCCCCTCAAATTGGCGAAAAACACCCTCATTTTGCACGTTCTGCCCGCCATATCAGCAGTCTGCTATTTTCTGGGTTTTTGCACACAGGTACAGTTTTGGATGACTTCCGGACCTCAGATTGAGTTGGTTCCAATTGCGCCGGAAAGTAGACACAGAGAGATTTCCAACGAGCTATCATGAGCCTCATTTCGACATCAGGAAGGCTGCCATTTGCATCCAACAAGTCAGGGGACCTTTTTCAGGCATAAATATGAAGTATTTTTGTAATTTTTGAACCTAAAAAATATGCTTTTCCCAAATGTGCGTTAAGCTATTTTTATCCTTGGGAAATGATGTAAAGTCAATATAATTTCCATTTTTAGCAGTTTTTTAGATATTTTATGGGATATTTTGTGCCTTGGGCTTTGCAAAGCCTCAAGGACAAGTTTAGATATTTTGACTTGGCCAATGGGATAGCTAGTTGCTCCATGAGGTTTTCCTCCCTCTAGCCTATTTATTCCATGGTTTTCATTGTAAATCAGGGGCTGAACTTGAGAGAAGAATTAATACATTGGTCATATGAGCTTTGAAGAATACATTTGTGTTATGATTTTTGGACTGCCTCTTGGATGCTTTTGAGGAATGATGAAGGATTTGTGATGGATTCCATGACATGGTAGAATGGTATAGTGTTTCTTGCTATGTTTTTGTCTTCTAGTTTTCATCCATAATACATGCTTCTTGCTGCTATAGATCAGTAGAGATTAGTTTTGAGATATGCCCATGGAGGCACCTCAAAATTTCTGAATCTTCATAGCTTGATGTTTTCTTCTTCCTTAGTTATGCTAAAGAATTCTTAACTGCTCTTTAGTAACTTAAGGATAATGTTTGCTAGTTTTATTTACAAGTTCTATGCATGTTGAGTAGGATGTATGGTGTGCCTTGCCTACCTATAAGCTGTCCATAGTTCTGTCCATAAAACTTTCTCTTTGACTGATTTGTTGATCATCTTGTTGAACCAAGGAGGCCTAGTCCCGATCTAGCCCTTTGCCTAAAACTATGAAAGCTTGCTTGTCAAAGTGCCCAATGACTTAGAGACTATGTTTAGGCTTTCCGGCGTAGTTTATGAGTTGTTAGTTTGTCTTATGTGTTTTCCCCAAAGTCTGATAGCCATTTCCCGAAGTTAGAGGGTCTTATACCTCTATGTATGGTTGGAATGTTTGATTTCTGTATTAATTAGCTCATAGTTACATTTAACATGATTAATGGCTTGCTATAAAATGTTTATGTCTGCTATCAACTAGTTACACTTGAAATCCCTTTGTCTTTCACCAACTTGTTGTCCATTTAACCCATTTTGCCCAAAGATCCCTTCTACCGTGAATCAAATCGGCCCTACAACAGCCTTGCATCATTACCTCATAGCTTCCTTGACCTGTTTGACCCCATAGCCCAATTTATCTACATCTTGTTATCCAGTTTATGTATTTGATCAGTTTTATCCCTCACAAACTTAAAAAATCAAAAAACTAAAAACATACTTCATAACTAGCCTAATATCATAACACCATAAGCAAACACACCGATATCTTTTGCATATAATAGAGAGAGCCCTCTCTGAGTCCAGGAAGGCTAGGTCCTTGGGCTCCAAAGCTTGGTTTGATGTTACATTGTCATTTGGCTCACCAATCGGCCAAATCACGGGACCCTAACAACTTACAACTAGGTCAACTCGCGCAACCGGCGCCGCCCGTTTATCCGGCCGTCCGGTCATTCGGTGCCGACCTCTCGGGCCGGGTCAACCTCGTTCATTCGGTGGCGCCCCTCTCATTCCATTCACCGCTTCGCCACCCCTCGTTCATTCACGTCGTTACCGAAACCACGTCGCGCTCTACGATCGCCCGAAGCAGGTTCCACTTATCAGCAGCCTACTCATCCTCAGGGTGGTTATTATCCTCATGGTCAGTCTCAACCGAACTATAACCACCCCAGAGGCTCTCAGTATTATCCTCCTCCACCCGGTTCTACCTACGCTCAGCAGCCAAATCCAAATGCTGCTTATACGGGGCCGACGCCTAATCAGGGTCCGTATCCTGGTTATCAAGCCCCGCACTATGGTTACCAGCATCCAAATCAGTCTGGTTATACGAACTATGCCCCCTACGGTCAGAATCCTGCGGGACAGAACCCGTGGGGGCAGGGATATTCACAACCATCGTGGAGCACGGGTACCGGACCTTATCCTGGGACTGGCATGGCAGTTAACCCTCCATTGTCGTTCCTGGCTACCTTGGAACTGCCGGACGTTTCAAAGTTGACCAATGATCCGATTTCACATAATCCATATTGGCCTCCGGTTCCCACCAAGATACCAGGAGATTGTCCCAAGTTTGAGGGAAAAGCTGGCGAAGACCCCCAGGCGCATGTGATGACGTACCACCTATGGTGTTCGTCTAACTCTTGGACCCACGATTCGGTTCGTCTGCGTCTTTTCCAGCGTACGTTAACAGGAGCTGCTGCTAAGTGGTACATAGAGCTATCCCGTGGTATTTTTCAGGATTTCAACTCGTTAGCTATGGCTTTCCTCACGCATTTCCCGTTACCAGTCCGGTATGAGACTGGGACGCACCTCCTGTCTTCCCTGAAGCAGGACTCGGCCACTCACATCTCGGATCACATCCATGAGTGGCGGCGCCGTCGTCGACTGATTAAGTTTCACATACCCGATCAGATTTTGACTCACTGGTTCACCACCTCCTTTGTGAATAAAATCGCTCAGGATATCGCGATGGGAGCGTGTGTGACGGAGGAACAAGCTATCGTGCGTGCCCAGTACCTGGATCTTGTTTATTCGCAATCTGGCACGCTTTATGACATCCTGCCTGATGCTCCACGGCCCGGAGCCAAAAAGGCCCCGCCTACCCCTACGGTGGATGGTGTCATTGGTTCCGTTTCTCAAAATTTGAAGAAGTCTTCGAATGGGAAGCAGAAGGCTAATTCTTCCAACAATACCTCTGCTAATCCCGCCTCATCCGATTCTGGTAAAACCGCGGAGGTGAATGCCGTCCAGGCCAATCTTGCGGACAAATCCTCCAAGGGGAAGAAGAAGGGAAAAGGCAAATCAAAATCTGATGCCCCGAAACCGGAATCTAAATCTCGAACCGAGGATGGCTCCCAACGAAAGCCGAAATCCCCTTGCCTCATCTGTGAAGGTGACCATTACACTAAGGATTGTCCACGACGGTCCGAAGTTAGTCAACTTCTTAAAGGCTCAAAAGGGACTTCGGCTGTTTTAAAAGAGCCATTTCCATCTCAACAGACCCAGATGGTCGAACAGGCGTCACCATCTGCACCGTTTGGGTCTCAAGTTTTCATGATGAAGACTAATGCACCTATCACTATCGCTACGCGGTCGAAGGATTACAATGAATCGCGGCAGGCACCCGGGAAGGCAGTTGCGGATGGGCCGCCTCCCCCACCTGCCTCCGGTCCATTGGAAATCGAGAAGCCGACTCTCGAACCCGTTGTGAAACCACCTCCCAAGGGTGTTCTTCGAAGATCCTCTTATAATCCAAATGCTCGTGCCGCTCAACATTACAGCATTGTTGAGGATCTGGCACAGGCGCCATGTGCTATGTCTGCACTGGAGGTTCTTCAAAGTTGTCCTTCACAGCGGAAGGCTTTACTGTCTGCAATCGGTGGCATCGATCCCGCCGACTCGAGCCTTCTCACCTTCGATCTGGAGAATTTCACTCCCCGGCTTCCACATCAAATCGCTTTGGTCATTCAAGTCGGGATTAACGGTCTGAACATTCATAGGGCCGTCGTAGATGAGGGTGCATCTACCTGCGTTATGTCCTCCGCTTGCTGGAAGGCCATCAGCTCTCCAGCCTTGTCGTCATCTCCCAATGCCCTTGAGGAATTTGATGGTCGGGAATCTAAACCCCTGGGAGTTCTCGAGAGTCTTGCGATCACATTACAGGGAAAAACTGTCAACGTGGAAGTAGAAGTGGTTGACGCTAAACTCAACTACAACATACTTCTTGGCCGTAGCTGGACCCATGCCATGCTCTGCGTGCCGTCTACCGTCTTTCGATTCATTAAGTTCCCTCACGAGGGCAAGATTGTCACGGTGGATCAGTTGTCGTTTTTCACCTCTAACTCTGAGAACAACGTGCCATACGTGGATCAAATTCCAAATCCCCCAGACTGTGTAGGACCTGGTCTCTTCAAAGACCCAGTCCTCATGGGCATCTTTCCCACACCACCACCGCATACCGCTCAAGTCAACATGTTGTCCAGGTCCGATGACCCCTGGCTTATTCCTACACCTGAGCAGGTATATGAGTTTGGAGAATCCATGCCTTTAACGCCAGTAGAGATCAGCTACTATGAGATTGTTGCTGCATCGGATCCTCCGCCTCCTCAGCATGCTCCTTTGAGCATGGCTCTCGACGTCTACTCCCAATCCCCCTGGCTTGGTCAGGCTGATTCACCTGATCCTCTCAGAGATACTTTTCCTTCCGATGAGGCTATCATTGAAGCTATGTCTCTTGAGGAGCTGCCTTGGGGCGATGGACATCATCGCTCCTTGTTTATGCCTAGCTTGGGGGCAATGACTGATTGTCTGGAGCGTTATGCTACTCAGGTTCCTTCCCCTCCTCTTCAAACACCGATCTTGACGCATGAGGTTTTTTTCGGAGGGTAATCTGAGTAACATTACTCAAACTATTCCAATCAACATCTCCGTTAAATCGGGGATTGTTGAGAATATTCATGTGGGTGTGACTTGTTCTCCCGATGAGATTCAAGTCTATACTGAGCTTTTCAAAGAATTCAGAGATGTTTTCGCATGGTCTTACGAGGAAATGCCGGGGATTGATCCTAGTGTTGTAGTGCACGAGATTCCAACCTATCCAGGTGCGAAACCCGTGCGCCAACGCTTACATCCCATGCATCCTCGGAAAGCCGCCGCCATCAAGGCAGAAGTTGAAAAACTTCTGAACGCGGGTTTTATTTATCCCATCCCCCTTACAGAATGGGTGTCCAACATTGTCCCTGTCGATAAAAAGCAGGGTATAATTCGAGTCTGTGTGGATTATCGCGACATCAATCGCGCCTGTCCAAAGGATAATTATCCCACTCCGTTTATCGACCAGATCATCGACGAATGTGCCGGGAGTGAGATCTATTCCTTAATGGACGGTTTCTCAGGTTATAACCAAATCAATATCGCACCTGAGGATCAACATAAGACCACATTCATCTGTCCGTGGGGCACTTTCGCATACAAAAAACTCCCATTCGGCTTAGAGAACGTTGGCGCCACGTTTCAGCGTGCGATGTCCTACGCTTTTCATGACATTCGCCATATCGTCCAGCCTTATCTGGACAACTTGCCAGCCCATTCGGGTAAGCGAGAAGACCATCCTGAGCATCTTCGCCAGATATTTCTTCGTTGCAGACGCTACAATATCAGGCTCAATCCTCATAAGTGCGTCTTCTGCGTTGATTCTGGCCGTCTTTTAGGCTTTATAGTCTCAAAAGACGGAATTCGCCTTGACCCTCTAAAGGTCGAGGCCATCGTAAATCTCCCATCACCCTCCTCCCTGTATCAGTTACAGAGTCTGCAAGGGAAAGCGAATTTTCTTAGGCGCTTTATCCTGAATTATGCCGAGGTGGCCAAAGGATTCACCCGTTTGTTAAAGCAGAACGTCCCTTTTCATTGGGACGAAATTGCTCAGGCATCCTTTGAGAAGCTGAAGACATTGCTAGTCAATGCTCCGTTGCTTCGTCCTCCGGACTACCACCGCGACTTCACTTTGTATCTAGCCGCCGCATTTAGCACCATCGCCATGGTCTTGGTGCAGGATGACGATAACGGTGATGAACATGTTGTTTATTACCTGTCTTGGAACCTTCTCGACCCCGAAACACGTTATGCACATGTCGAGAAGTTGGCCTTAGCAGCAGTACACGCCGTACAATGCTTTCGCCATTACATCCTTTTGCGCACGATAACAGTGGTTTCAGACTGCAACCCTATGACGTATATTCTTTCTAGACAATTACTAGGGGGCAAGTACTCCAAATGGATCGTCATCCTGCAAGAGTTTGACTTGGAGTTCACCACTGCCAAGTCAACTAAATCACTGGTCTTCGCGGATTTGATATGTTCTCTCCCTACAGACTCTGTTCCCTCACACTCTGAAGACCATATACCGGACGAAACGCTTTTTCTCATCAGTACTCGTGATCCTTGGTATGGTGACATCATAGTGTATCTTCAGACCGCGACGTTTCGGTCTGAGTTGGATAAAACTGCCCGCCGTCGGATTCGGCACCAGTCCCAACCCTACCGCATAGTAGGAGATACCTTATATCGCATTGGAGTAGATTCGGTGCTCCGACGATGCCTTACCTTGGAAGAGGTTGAGAAAGTCTTAAATGACTGTCACAGTGGCGCCTGTGGCAGACATATGTCCGGGTATGCTACTGCCCAGAAGATTCTGCGGGCAGGTTATTTCTGGCCTTCCATATTCAAGGATTGTATCACTGCAGTCCGTAAATGTCATCCATGCCAGATTTTTCAGCGCAAGATGCGCGCGCCGCCATTGCCTTTGCATCCCTTTATTACCGTCGACCCTTTTGCGAAATGGGGCGTGGATTTTATGACGTGTAACCCTCACTCGGCCGGGGGGCATGCGTATATCATTGTCGCCGTCGACTACTTCACTAAGTGGGCCGAGGCGATGCCTACACTAGCTGCTGACGGGAAAACGGCTGCTCAATTCATATTCAACCACGTTATCGCACGGTTTGGGGTTCCTCAAGCCATCGTCACTGATCACGGTACTCATTTCCGCGATTACATGATGGCGGAGCTGACTTCAACGTTGGGCTTGCGTCACGACAGCTCAACACCATACTACCCTCAAGCGAATGGTCAGGTTGAAGCGGTGAACAAGGTTTTGGTCACCATGCTTCAACGAACAGTTGGGATTCATAAATCCAGTTGGCATCTCCAACTGTTCTTAGCTCTCTGGGCATACCGAACATCTGCTAAGAGTGCAACCGGATTCACACCATTCCAATTGGTGTACGGTCTGGAAGCTACTCTGCCGGTTGAATGTGAGATTCCTTCGCTTAAATTAGCTGTGGAGCTCTTACCGGATACTTCTCCTGAGGAAGAACGTCTTCTGTATCTCGAACGGTTGGATGAAACCCGTCGTCTAGCTGCTTTGATCATCGAAGCACAAAAGAAGAGGGTCAAAACTCATTTTGATCAATCTATTTCTCCCCGTTCTTTCATCGAAGGAGACCTCGTCCTCTTGTACGATCAGGCACATGATAAGCTTGGAGCCGGTAAGCTCCAGCCTATGTGGCACGGGCCCTATATAGTAAAGCGCGTTTTGAAAAATGGGGCCTACGAGCTTATAGATTACGAAGGAGTTCCGCTAGCGTAGCCCAGAAATGGGCTGTACCTTAAAAAGTACTATGCCTGAAGTGATTTCTTGGTGTGGTGTGTGTACATAGGTGTGTGATTGTCATTTGTGTGCATGTATAGTGTGGTGTGCTTTGTAAACATCTTTCTGCTGATCGGGTCTTCCTGGTTGTGCAGATGTCTATTCATCCATTTGTTGGTTTCGCGGATGGTGCCTCCCGCAGTACCAGGAATCTGTCTTCCGCAGCCTGGGTAATCTACGATCCTGCTGGTGAGTTGATTGACCTGCAAGGTGTGTGTTTAGGACGTACCACGAAAAATATCGCGGAATATAGTGCCGTGTTGGAATTATTAACCGAGGCAGTAAACCTTGGTATCCGTGAATTGCTCGTGTACTTAGATTCACAACTTGCAGTGTTACAACTGAACGGACACTATTCGGTAAGAAACCCATCCATCTTACGCCTGTATTTGCGTATTCGATTACCGGAAAGGAATTTTGACTACATTACATATCATCATATACCCAGGCATTTGAATACATTAACAGATGCAGTAGCAAATTTGGTATTAGACAGGCATTTGCGCAATTTATAAATCATCATCACATGTAAAGAAAGACTCATCCAGAAATAGATATGTATATATATATAGATATCGAAATGTTTACATAAGAGTGTGTCACATAAAACTCAAAAAATATACATAATCGTCTTAAGTACATCCGGAGACGGTATGTCTCTCAAAAAATAGGTGTGGTATAAATCCTAAGGACTAATCCGCATGGTGCTCATGATAGCATGTGACTGCACGCACTAAGCGTCTCAGGATTCGGTGGATCCGACTCGGAACTCCCACCGTGTGGCGCTGGTATGCCATCGGTACGTTTGCCAGCCGAGCATAGTCTGGGATCCCATGGGCAATGCCCTCGAGATTCTGGATCAACTCCTCTCCTCCGGTGCCCTCTCCCTGAGGATCAGGGGCGAGTTGTGTCCTCCGGGAGATTGGAGACATCCCAGCTGGTCTCTCAGGTCCCACATCTGCATGCATATATAAAATGTGTTAGGACGAATGTGTATTAACAAAAAAAACATAAAAATATAAAATCAAAAAACATGAGGTCTTACCCAACTCCTCGTCCCAGTCATCTCCTTCTGGCAGTGGGAGATCTGGGTCTCCGGTGAAGTCAGTTCCTGCATAGGGCCAGTCTTCCACTACAATCAGCTGGCGTCGTAACCACCTAAAGAACTCCGGCCTCCAGGAAATCTGTTGGCTGCCTCCAGCTCTGGGCATTAATGCTGCCCAGCGAGCCATTCTTGGCTCTCGTGGTATCGGATCTGCTACTGAGGCCCCTTGGCCCTGGAAGATTGGTAAGTGTTCCAGAATGAACGATACCAGGATGGAACCATAACCAAACTGTTTCAGTTTTCCCAGCTTGCATTTTGTGAGCTGCCTTTTCATGTTGATTGTTACTGCTGCTGCCCAGTTAAATAGTAAGGGACCCATGCATTCTGAGGCCAGCAGGAGTTGGGCCTTTGTGGCCTCGTGCGGTGCCTGCGACCCTGCAGCCCGCGTGATGGTATGCAGAACAACTCTCAACGCCAGATCAGGGATAGTGTGGATATCCACTTTCTTACTGCCTGATCCCGTTTGTGCTCCTCGGCACACTCGTGCCATCACTTCTTCCATCTTTTCCCCAGATGGTCTGCTTCCAGTCAATACAGGGATCGGACCTCTGCGGGACAATCCAGTGATAAAATAAACATCGGTAACCTCCAGCTCTAATACCTGGTCTCGTAACCTGAACACCTGTTCATGTTCGTCCCAGATACTGATTAAATACTGGAGGAGCTCGGGCTGAGCTCGTAAACATGGTGTGAGGAAGAACTTTTTCAATCCACAGTTTCTAAGTGCATTCATGCAAGCTTGGCTTTGCATGGCTTGTTCATCCTCTTCTCCGTGCTCTCGTTCTTTCCATTCAATTGCCATTTTGAGTGATTACCTGCATTCATATGGTCAAAAACCCTTAGTTAGATCTCTGATGAGCCTCAAATTCCATGCAATTTGGTCTAAATGTCGAAATTTTGGGCGGATTTTTAGGTTCAGCCGCTGGCGCGGCTGTTTTCTGAACAGTCGCGCCACGTGGCGCGAGCCCTTTGTATAAAAGAGCTCATTGGCGCGGGTCCGTGCCCGATACCCGCGCCAATGGGCGCAGCCCTAAAATTTTAAAAGTGGCCACATAGAACTGATTTTTAAGGGAAAATTATTAAAAAATGAATGAAAATGAAGAGCAAAAGAGCGCCTCTTACCTGTGACAGACGAGAAGCTGAATGGTCAACTGGATTTGTCGCAATCACCGTCAGAAGTTTCTGCTCCAAAAGGACCACTGTTGCTTTCCACCAAGGTAAATAGTAAAAGTAATTTTATTTTTACCAATTTCACATATTTATAACTTTTTCGACGTCAAATGAGTTTTGAGAGTTATTTTTATCAAATATTTGTATATGCTATGTCGAAAATGGATTTTACGCTTGCTTGGTATGTGCAGCAGCAGGTTTTTGCGACTTAAACGATGGAAACGAGTTGTATTTTATACTTTTTCGGACTCGGTAAATACACGAAAAAGTCACTCTGGAGTCATCTTTCAGCTCTTTTCTGACTCTCTAAATATGAAAAGATCGCCGAGGCCCCTGTCGTTTCGATCTCGTTAAAATGGACACGAATCGACATTCACCCAGTATAAGTTTAACCCTTTTTCGGGCTGGGCTGGATCGATTACGAAAAAGGAATACCCTAGCCTATCGCGACTAGGAGGTTTTCCCTGATATTGTTTTCTACCTTTTCGGATCTGGGGAACTATTTACGAAAAGGGACCTGTGGAGTTTTCTTTTCCGCTGTCTTTTCAAACTCTCTAAACATGAAAAGACGCCGAGTTCTTCCTTTGTCAGACTCGTTAAACCCTGATGACATCGAATCTAGTCGAAATGACGTTCTCCGAGTTCCTCCTTCCTAGGACTCGTTAAATGCACTAGGATGGATTCGCCCGAAGGGCGGACTTATATTGCAAGCATATGCTATCCCCTTCAAGCTTGTTATTAAAAATAATTGGGGTACTCGCCAGAAATGGTGGGGGGAAATGGAACCATCGTCGTTGTCGTCGGCAGTATGTCGCTCTTGAACATGGCACTTGTCTGCATTCGTGTCGGGTTGGGGACATCTCATCTCGTTTCTTCACTTTGCCTCCGTGGGTTTGGATAATCCCTTTTGACCTCTCATCTACTCATTGCCTCGTCACCATGACCTCTGATCCGTTGATGTCAAATACTGCCAAGTCCACTGTCGTGCCGTTTATATGTTCAAGAGAAGTTGGCCTCTGCAAATATCAACCTTCCTCTGTTTCTCATATGATCTTGATTCACAACAAAACATCATGTTCCTCTGTCTCGTGTCGATGATGTGGGAAACATTATGGCCCACCTTCGATCAAGGTCACTTCCTGTCGACTTCAGCTCATTATCCAGGAAGTTGGTCTAGAGACTCCTTATGGTACCTTGGAGCCTGCATGCCTCAATGGCAGGTTCATCGCATTCGACGTGAGGTTTACATCATTGGCCTCCAATCGAGTGATTCTGCGGGTGTTCGACGTCAACTCATTTATTCGCACGCCGTAGATTGTACCTGTAGTACCTTGAGGACCATTGTCATTATTGGTGGTTTCTCTCGCGTCTGTTAACAGCTTTCATCATTGGCTGGTAATCAGACGATGTTCTTACATGTTCGACATCAGCTCACACATTCGCATGCTAGAACTTGTACTTGTTTGGGTCGAGATGGAGCGCAAGACCCTGGATTGTGTCTGTTGTAATCCAGGCTGCGATTGTGGATTTTTATCATTATGTACATGACTCACTGATTGGATGGCTGCGACCATACCTGAGTCTATTTGTTTGATCTTAGTTGGATGGCTGCGCCCATACCCTAGATCCGGATTATAGCATATTATTTTCGGATGGCTGCGTCCATACCATATATATACATCATGTACTTGAGATATCAGTTGTATCTTTCTGTGCAGGTTTTCCGACGGCGGGCCTTCAGTTGGACATGTTCTCGTAAAGCATTTCACCCCTCTCTCTCTTGGGCCTCATGCTTTAGGGGGCATCTGTTACACAGTAATTTGTCACCGTCCCTACCATTCCCCGTCCCGCACAATGGAGGACCCATTATGTGACCTGTGAGCAATGCCATGCCTTGAAACCATCATCATTGCATCCCTCTAAGCATGAGCTTCATTTTCCCTAAAGACATCTCCTTGCAAAAAACCATAAAAACATCTCCTTTTTCATTGGTGCGGCGGGGCAGGTTCGGAACTCGGTCGCAATGGAAATCACCAAAATAGGTCGCCAGCGCGCTCCAATCACGGAGAAGCTGATGATCACGCCACCCAATTTGAGGAATGTTTTTTAAATAAAGATGGCGGAAGTTGAGTTCCAACAAACTCAGAAACCATTGCCTATCTTGAGTTGGGAGGTTTGGCTGCGGAAGTTCTATGGAAGGGAAGTGGTTTTGCCACCTCCCATGGAACCTTCCTTGTTGATAGGGCCAATCCCACAATAATAGGGATCCCAACTCCCTCCTTCCCAATCTATAAAAGCCTGCTCAATTCCATAGCAAGCTAGTCTTGAAGTGCCTAAGCTTTGAATCTCCAAATTCCCAAGAGCCTTTGCGCTGTAAGAGCCCTCTTTCTTCCCTAAAAAAAGAAGTGAGCTCGAGTAATATCTAATAAACACAGGAGACTGCGGAGAGGGTTACCCTTTCCACGGCGAGGTTTAGAGACGTATTTCGCTGGAGACCCGTCGAAGGAGACCACGAGCGGCGGAGCAGTTTGTAATCTCTCTTCGTTTGTTATTTTAATAGATGATTACGATTATGGTTCCACTTTCATTTTCCATCATGTTAATATAGATAATATCGCTACGAAAAGACAGGTTTAGTTACATGTGCGGATACTTTGAATCTACATTCATTTCTTGCATGTGCGGGTGTTCATCCGCGGAGATCGTGGAGGGATCATGATCTGCCGAGGCTGAAGAATGGGGACGCTCTCTTCTTCAGATCATAGCATTGGATTCCAGGTAGGCTTCCATCTTAGTATTTTCATTCGTAACTAGGAACTTGCATCGTAACATTGTTTGATTGTTGCTAGACCCCTCCTCAGGTATCCCCAATGGGGACTATAATTCCAGCATCATACATTTTCTAATTTCTTTCTCTACTAGAGGTAATTGAACAGGGTTAATTCTGTGCAACTTTTTTCTAAAAGGTTTTTGTTTTTCTTTGAGGGGTATCTTATGCTGGATTATTTCTGTATCATATGATTTCAAATCTTCATAACTCCATGAAAATACATCGAAAAATTCTCTAAATAGCTCAATGTATTTTACTTTAATGTGAGCTAGTAGTGTCTTGGATAGTTTGATCATTTTGGGCTTTTCCTCACTACCTATGTTGCATTCTTCCACTTCAGCTTCAATAGGTTCTAGTTTTGGCTTTTTGGCAACATCATTCAAGTCAAACAATTCTTCTAATGGGACCAGTCCTTTTGGCAAGCTTTGATTTTTAGATTGCAGCACTTCTAAGTCTTATTTTTCTAAATCTGAGTTATTTTTTGTTGTATGTTTCAGTCTATTAGTTAACAGATTTATTTCAGCAACCTCAGAAGAATTTTCTTTTTCAAAAAGTGGGTTTTATTCAGTAGGACAGACTTATTCATACTCTGAATCTGAGTTTGGTATTTCAAATTCATTTTTGTACTGTAGCAAGTCATCTATTTGTTTATCTCCTTCAAAAATTTGCCAGTATTTTTCATTATCCGGGACAGCTGGTCTATATTTGACTTGGATGGTGTATTGTTTGCTTTCATAAGGTCTTAGACAAGTACTAGCAGCAAAGGCTAATCCATTAGCAAGAATGTTTTGGTTCCTTGGGACAAAGGTAAGTTGGAATTCAGCAAATGTTTTTAACAAGTCCATGGCATCATCTCTATAGGCTCTAAGTCTAGGATGTTTAGAAGTGTATTCCCCTTTTACTTGCCTAATTATCAACTCTGAATATCCATGAACTGTTATCCTCTTGGCCCCTAATTTTTTCAATAAATGTAGGCCTAAAAGGAGAGCTTCATACTTTGCTATGTTATTTGTGCATTGGAAGTTTAATCTATAAGAATGAGCCTCAGCATGATTGTTTTCAGTGTTGTGTACCCATATCCCTGCTCCTGCACCAGTTTTAGAGCAAGACCCATCAAAAATCATACTCCAAAGAGGAGTTTTTTTATATTTTTCATTCATTTCATTGTTGTCTTCTTTGTTTTGTTTGCCTAATCTGTGACTGTGTTGTTCCTATAGGACTGCACTGTGTTTGTCTTTATTTTGTTCCTCAATATTTTCAATGTTTTGAGGCTTTATTCTTTGATTTTCTTGATTGGTACTATGTTCATGATTGTTTTGATGCTCAAGACCTGTGATCTATTTTTTGTGATTTTCTGAATTAGCAAACTGTTTTTTAGTTTTCTCCTTGTTTTCCTCTTCATCTATGGCTGCCACTATGTTTGGGGATGGAGTGGCCACTATATTGGTTGATGTTTCATTGATTAATCCTTGCTCATTAGAAATCTCGTCATTATAAAGAATGAATGAGTCAAGGTTAGTATGTATAGAATAGAGAGGGGAGTTTTCTGGTCTTTCTTGACTACTCACCATATATTTCATGTGTGTTTCCCTATAGAGTCTTCTAGGTTGACTGAAGACAGGGATGGTGTCATAAGTCATATCCATCTGCATAGTACCTTGCAACTTAGCACCCCATGATCTTGAAAGGAGCATGCCATATTTGGGGGGTATATCAGCCACTACAATGTCTATCACTAGGCTTTTGGTTGGAACTTGGGCTAAGTTAACACATAGATCTTTTATTAGGCCTAGGCATTTCACTCTACTTGAATCAAAGGAATATAAATCTTTGTATGGTCTGGTTACCTCAAGGCCTAATCTTTCCATTATTACTTTGGGCATGAGGTTATGTGATGCCCCTGAATCAAGCATGGCATTGTGTAACATCTTATCATGGATATTCAAACTGATGTAGAATGGAGGGGTAGCTCCTTCTTGAAATTTTCCTTCAATATTTGGACTGAACAGAAGCTCTGGTGTATCATCATTCAAGTTAACAGTATCATGAATATATTCTATGTTCAAGGCTTTCAAAAATTGACATCTATATACATTTTGAGTAACTAACTCAGTGAGTGGGACAGAGATCTTGATTTTGGCAATTTCATTCTCTAGGCTAAAGGGAATCTGGTTTTTTGAAATGTTTGATTCAGCCTTGTTAGTCACTTCTTTATCAGCAAAATCAGCTTGTTGATTTCTACTATTTACAGCAGTCTAAATGGTTTTTTCAGGGGCATTAGCTGAAATTCTAGTGCTACTAGGGTCACCACTCTGTTTTTCATTGATTTGGGTGTTTTTTCCCTTGTTTGGATCAGAAATTTCACCCATTGTTTTATGGTTTTCTGCTGTTTTTTTGGAAGTATTTACAGGGTTGTTATTAGTAGAATTATCAGAGGTTTTCTAATTTGGATTCTCTTGGTTCTTTTTACTTCTTCGGTCATATGGTTTGGGAGCTCCTATGATGGCATTTTCAAAATCTTGTTCATAGTATTCAGTTTCTAGTCTTCTATCATCATAGGGTGTATATAGACATTGTTTTCTTTCATGGAGGAAATCATAATCCTCATTGCTTACTCCCAGCATGTTTATGTTATCATCCTCTGTTTGTTCATTTGTTTCTCCATCCTCATTAACATAATTTTCTTGAAAAGGAGGTCTGATCTGTTGATCAAAATCTCTTTGTCTGTTCTGAGGTTGATTTCTCCCAAAGTTCTGATTTTGATTCTGGGATTGGTTTATATTTTGAGGAGTGGTTTGGTTTTCTCTAGGAGGTTTTCTTTCATTTAAATTGATCTTTTCCAGCATTCTTTCCATTACCCTTACTAGGTTGTCAAATTTGGCCTCAAATGAAGAAGTAGATGCCATAGTTTCATCTTTATATGTGACTCTTTTCTTCGTTCTCAACCTAGCTCTCTTCTCAATTAGATTTGCTTCCACACTAAGAGCTCCCTTCTGCATGTCTTCTAAAGTTAAGGGATCCCTTTCTCTTAGTTGATAGGCCATTTCGGGATCAAATCCTTCAGGGAATTTGGCCAAAGATGAGCCTTGTGGAGGTTTCAAATTTGGGGGTAGTGCATTATAAACACTATTAAATCTAGTGCAATAATTTTGAACACTTTCCCCAGTGTTTCTCTTGAGGTTGTTGTAATCTGAAAGTATTTCGAGAGGGTTATTCCTAATTTCCCATTTGCTTGTGAATGTTTGATGTAAATAAGGGAAATCATTTATACTATTAGGAGTTAAACCCTTAAACCATTTCTTGGCCTCTCCTCCTAAACTTTGGGCAAATATTCTCATATTTTATTTCCATATAATCAAAGGCATCGTTCATCCTGTCTACGTGTTTTTGAGCAGTAGTGGGTTCATTTCCGGTGAAATGGGGAATTTTGGACTAATATTCCTGTGGCAAATTTACTAAAGGTAAAGGAAGGACTAGAGGAGCATACCATGTTGCCATGATAGGAGGTTGTGGAAAAAATGGGTGGTTTACAAGTGGAGGGTTTATGAAAGGAGGGGGAGGATGGAATGGATTAGTTTGAACAGTGGGTGTATGGATAACATAAGTACTTGGACTAGCAAGAGACTGTTGAGCAAATCTAGGATGAGAGAAACCAAAATTATGAATGAAATGCAGATCAGGTGGGGTGGTTTCTCTGCTGCTAATATGTTGGCCACTATGTTGTGGTGAACTTGGAGGCTCAAAGTCTGTCTAATCTATGCCACTAAGTGACTTGGTTCTTTGTAAACTTCTTGAAAAGTGTAAGTCGACTTGGGTATCTGATAGAGCTGTGAGATTTTCAGGGACAAAATTAGCTCTATGAATTGGTCTGACAATAGTTGAAGTCTTGGATTTATGAGATTTCCTAAGGATACTTTCTAGATCATCAACTATCTCAGGAGGATTTGGGTCAGCATAGGCTCTAGTATAAATTCTTCTAGAAGCCACTATGTGGCATTTTTAGACCTAATGATGAGAAAAGATCAGCCAAGTATGACAGTATTTTAAAGGCTAACTAATATTTTTCAAAGAAAACTCAATCCTGAAAGTCTTCTTAACTCGGTTTGAATGATGTTTGAAGGACAAAAGAATTTCCCAGTGGAGTCTTAGGAAAAACCAGTGGGGTTAGCAGGCCTACTGAATACCAATGGAGTCGCCAGGTGAAGGATTTTTACTTTTTTTCAAGGTTTGGTTGTTTTTCACCATCAACAATCAATAATAACCAGTCTTGGGGACACTTGTCTCATTTAGAAATAAGGGTTCGTTGAGTTGTGAAGTTAACTATTACTCAATAATTCCCCAGTATGGTTGCCACTATGTTAGGGTTCCCATAGTTTTCAATATTGGCAATAGCAAACGCTGCAGGGCCTACATCAGAACCACTTTGGAATCGTAGGATCTAGCCCTCCTGGATTTAGAGAGGGATCTCTCTATATGTGTTTAGAATGATATGCTTTTAAAGCTCATGATATGATATTAGGCTAGTTATGAAGCACAAGGGATTTGTTTTGGTTTTGGTTGGGTAGGATATCATCAAAATAAAGGAAGTCTTTTGAAGGGTAAAGGTGTGAGTGAGTTGAAAGAATGGTTTAGCAGATAGGATAGGTAAGAGACAATATCAATCCATTGGGCTATGGAGTCACAAAAGGATTTAATTGCACAACAAGTTTCAAGAGTGGTCCATGGGGTAGGTCATCTATATCAAAGGATCTCTTTAGGTTGATTTGGCGATATGGACATGGGCTCACCAAGACATGGGCTCACCAACATTCCTTAGCTAGTTTATACTCTATTGAAATCATTCCCAAAACAACAATTAGAAGAAAACATAGAGATAAAAACATCGGTGAGAAATAGGGTACTTTACGGTAAATCCTAATCTATATTTCCTGTTCTTTATTAGAGAAAGTGGATAGTATGAAAACATAAGAAAAACAACAATTCTGATGAAAAACATCACCATTTGTTTACATTGACATAGACCGGGATCCCATAAATCGGCTTGTATATTTTATGTTCAAACCAGTTACAATATTCAAGTCCAGTAGGTCTTTACAGCTTCAAACTTCTCTTCTCAGCCTAACTTTCTTCAATTACTAACAGAGCTTTAGCATCCTCAACAACTATTTACATTCAACAAGTATTCAACCAACAACAATATTGGGCTCCTCATATGATATATATAGGTAAATTTCGGAGGTGGAGTGAAAAGAAGGTCTAATTATTCAATTAATACAGATTAAATGCTTCTCGACCTTTGGGAGGCCTAATGGAGAAGATATCTAATGTTTTAGCTCTGTTAATTGATTTTTACATTAACTTTCATCTACTTCAGTCACTTTTGTTGACTTTGAGGCTTTTGGTGGCTGGCAATTAATTTCTGAGTTGTCTTTGGGAAATATCTCTACTGTGTATTCAATTTGTATTCTTTTGAGATAAAATAAGCTGGCAGGTGGCATTTCTGGCTTTCTGAGGGAGTAATTGCTTTTACTGATGTGTCATTCGAAGCATTTTCTTTGTTGATCTGTCTTGATTTGTCACTTTAAACTTGAATTAGGCCCTTGATATGTTTTTAGGCCTCTCTTAATAATATTTAGTCTTTTGTCCTTTCTGCTGACTATTTTAACTTCTAATCCTTTTGTCTTTCACTGCGCTATATCATTAATCTGCTGATTAGGCTTTTGATCTTCGGATTTTAATGCTCCTAACCTTTATTCCTCACTGATCTTCTATTTTGTGTACAGGTGTTCCTTTTTGGTGCGCTGGAGGGTTTTACGAATGCATCGACAGCCATGAAGCATCGAATGGAGCTTTGAATCGGACCCTTTATCCCTTTCTTTATGCATTTGGTATTTGGATCGTTTTCCAAAGACAGAAGGCCACTTGGATTGGTTGTGGGATGGATTACAGACTTCGGTCCGCCATTAAAACCTGCAAGATAAACAATTTATTAAATAAAACCCTACATTTTGTGGTTGACTGCTTTCAAAGGCTCAAGGGAGGCAGAGGAGCGATGCGGATGAAGGGACAGTGTGCAGATGGACGAATCTCACAGGCGGAATAGGTGAAATGGTGGTTTTTTGAATATCGGCGTGAAAAATGGGAGAAAAGTGGTTTTGCAGGAATACTGGGGTGGTATTCGCATGGATTTTAGGCAATTAGTGGTTTTACACATTTTGAACGTGATATGCGTCAACGCTCGACACGATCACGTGGAAGATGCGCGTTGGAGTGTTTTGGGCGGATCGAGCGTGAAAGGGATTTGGGGTCATCTGATCTAGGCAATCCAGATCTATGGTCATGGTTGTGCACGATGGTTGAAAAGCTGCGCGGGAGAAGAACAGTGGGGCTTGACGGTTGCGTCAACTATTTTATCGTGAAGCGACATGTTGAATTGCGGGGTTAATTGATCGGGTTAAGTGTGGGACATTAGATCATTGGGAATTAACGGTGAAGATGGATTCTAGGGGGAGGTGGTGGACGAGGAGTTGGGGAAGTGGGGAAAGCCCGATGGCCGTCGGATCTCCCAGATCGATGGTGAAGATGCATTGGGGGTGCCATTAGTCAAGGTAAGTATTTTACAAAGGGAGAGGCGTTTTGGAGAAAGGTGGGGAATATAAGCGAAAGGGATAGGTCCTGTGAAGATTTTAAAGGACCAGGGGCGAAAATGAAAGGGGCAAAATCTTGAGCAGAGGGGATCAATGGGAGCCATCAGATTGGGGAAATGGACGGTTGAGATTAATTCGGCAGATCGGCAATTGGGGGAGAAGAGGGTCCGTGAAGGAGGAAACGTCGAAGTGTGATGCGATGGAACAATGCGCAGACCGTCTGATCTAGGGAGAATGAACGGTCCAGATGCAATCGGTGTTTCGCATATCGGCGGTGGATATTTTTAAAGGAAAAGGGTCGCGGGGACCGGCAAAAAGCCGAAATGCCGAAATGTCGATGGGCCAATGGGCCTAACGCTCGGTCATGGATTGGGGTCGCATGGCAGAAAAAGGGAAAGGGGTTGATGCCAAGGGGGCTTAAAAGCCCGAAAGGAGCGGAAAATTTTATACAAAGTATTTTATGGGTTTTTATGGGTTTTTTAGTGTTTTTTAGGTTTCGGGTAAGGTAAAAAGGTTTTCTTAAACCAAATGAAAAGGGGTTAAATGGTTTTTAAAGGGGATTCTGATGAAATGAAGTATAAAAGGAAAGAAAAAGAGCGATTTGACAGAAGGAAAGGGGATTTTCAAGGCAAAATGATGGAATGGGTGAAACGAAGGAAAATGGAGGCTTTGAAACAGTCTTTTATACTAGCAAGTTACCTTGAAGGATTTTTAAGTAAAGATAATAGTGAGATGGGTTCTTTTGGACATGAGGCACAGTGAAGTTCCAAGAACTCACAAATTTCCAGAAATTTGTTTCTTGGAAACTTAGGAACTTGATTTAGCCATCATTTTATATGAAAAAATTTTATGGATGGATAACAGAAGAAACAGTTGGGTATTTTTAAATTTCATTGTAAATATTGTACATCATTGTAATTACGCTATTATTCCTAATTTGGAAGCCCAAATTTTCCTAGAGTTGAAGAATGAAAAAGAGTCCTCGGATGGGACTAGTAGTATTTCGAGGTAGTCTAGGTCCTAGTGTTATTGGGCAGTCAAAGAAAATCATTGGAATATCATTGTAACATGGATCATTTTCCCTGATACATGATTCCACACCTTTGTATTTAATTTTCTTCTTCTTAGGGTTGTAGGGTAGGAGGGTGTTAGGATGGTGAATGAAGTCATCTTCATGTTGGGGCTTGTAAAAACTTTAGGGTGGTAGGGTGGTGCTAGGGCGAGTTGGGGCTTGCTAGGGTGTTGGGGCATCGTTTCAGCTGACTACTGATCAAACTAGGGCATTGAGGCATCCTTCGAGTGGTATTTGGAGAAGAATAATTTATAGAGTTATAGGAAGTTGTAAATTTATTTTCAGTTGGGGCTATAGATTAAAGAACTTATTAGAAAATTGTTTGGTGGTTTTTGACCTGGAGGGAGATTTCCACGTAAATATATTGTGCCTAATGTCTCTATGTTTTAATTTTTTTTTACTACTCTTACTGAAAAATAATAATAGTAACTGAAGATTAACTAATGCTCTAAAAAGGATTAATAAATTTCTAATTGCTAAGAAATATTGATTCAAGCCCCCCCCCCACCCGCTCTTAATGGAGATAATTATGCACTATGGATCGGAAGGATGCAGGTTCATTTACTTGCACAAGGATATGTGGTTTGGGAAATATTTGAATAGGGCTATAAAGCAATAACATATGAACAAGGTAAGAAAATTCTTGTAAACAATGCCAATACAAAGGATATTATTGGAAGTGGATTCAATCAATTTTAAATGTTAAGGTATTAGATTGTAAAACATCTAAGGAACTATCAGACAAGCTTCAAAAAATATATGCAGGAGACTCAAAGGTCAAGGAAGCAAAACTTCAATTTTACAAAGCTCAATTTGAATAAATAAGGATGAAAGAAGATGAGAACATTTCAGCTTACTTTCAACATGTAGATAAAATAACAAATTCCTTAGAAGTTTTAGGAGAACTTGTTGAAAAAAAGGTCATTGTTCCAAAAGCCCTCATAACTCTTCCAACAAGATTTATTGCTAAGGTTTCTGCCTTAGAAGATACATCAAATTTAAGCAAATTGAGTATGGACGAACTACATGGGGTACTTACATCATAGGAAATGAGGATTGAAGAGGAAAATGGTTCATTTAATATATAAACAACATTTACAACATCCAAGAAGATCAATAAGGGAAAACATGTATCCAAACCTAGATCTAGTTGTTGCAAAGAGGAGGAAGAAGAAGAAGTAGAGCTTTTAGTTGAAGAATTTGCATACATCACAAGGAATATGAAAATAGGAACATGTAAGTATAAATTCAAACTTCCATTAGGATGTTTTGACTATGATGATATAGGTCATTTTTCTGCTAAGTTCCCTCATAAGAATAAAGACTTTACAAAAGGAAAGAAGGGTCAAATAAATTTCAACAACCAAGGTAAGAAGAAAGGGTTTAAGAAAATATTCCTCTCCAAGGAAGATAATTCCTCATCTGAAGAATAAAGTGACAGTGATGAAGAAAATAAAGAAAGAGTATTATTCATGGATAAGCATAATAGGATGGAAGCACCTGACAAAGAAGAAGATGAAGAAGAATAAATGACTGAAATCAAATTTTAAAACGAAGTTGTTAGAGTTATAAAAGAACTCAAAGCAGAAAGGAAAATTTTCTTTGGAAGTCAAATTGAAGGAATTAAAGAATCTCAACAAAAGGAATGAAGAAGAAATCATCAACCTCAAAGTGAAGTTATAAAAAATCCAAAAGAATTGAAGAATCACTCAGGAATGAGTTAAAAGAAATCAATGAGGCAAGGGAAGAACTAGAAGCCCAAATAGCATCTCTTCAGAAGGAACTAAAAAGGGGAATTGTGAACTGAAAAATTTTCCTAATAGTTCTAAAACTTTGGATGAGCTCATCAGCAACCAAATGTCATACAGTGACAAGACTGGTCTAGGCTACAAATAAACCCTTGAAAATTATTTAAACTCCTTTATGAACGAAAGGGAAAATGCACAGAAAACCTATGTTGAAAATGTTAAAGGATCTGACAAGCAAGGATGTTTCCCGACCGAATCAAAGGTTCAAGATATACAAGAAGGCTCTTGGAAAATTATTCCACGAAGAAGGTTTCCTCCCACATATCAAACCAGCTTTTATGGATTTATTTATTCATGTAGAATTTTTTTTCATAAAGCTATAGATTGTCGTACTCGTGAAAGAAACTTTGGAAGATCTTTTGGGAATGTCTATTCCAAAAATATACAAGAAAACTTCAGGAAAATTACAACATGTTTGATTGTTTAAGAAATGAAGTAGAATGCTATAAATGCAACAAATTTTGACATTTGGCTAAGGATTGTAGGATTGTGCTCCCTTCAAGGGACTCACAACAGAATTGGAATGAACAAATCCAGAAGAAGAAAAATGAAAGGTGTGCTCTTGCCTTAAAGGCTCAAAGTAAAAAGAATGTTTGGTATGTCGATAGCAATTTTTCAACACATATGACTGGAGATATGAATAAATTTTTATCTTTAAAGGAAGGAAAATATGGAACAATATCCTTTGGAAATGACGGATCCAACACATATGACTAGAGATATGTTAGGTCCCTATATTACTAGTATAGTCCCTTATTGTTATTAGTGTAACCCCATTATTGTTATTATTGTACCCTTGTAACTCCGATTTTGTTATTATTGTGCCCTTAAATTATTATTGTTAGGTGGGCTAGGATTACATTATGGCCCTAGGATTATATTGTGACCCCATGGACTCCTATATATATAAAGGAGGTTTTTCATTTATATCATCCAAGAATTGTTCATTTATGTAATGTAAAGGAGGTTCCCCCTCGAAGTGGCTTATTTATAAGGCATTGATCTCTCTTTTATTCTATTTTTGGAGGTTTTGGTTACACAACAATTGGTCATCGAGATCTTTGGCTTTTAAATTGTTGCTCCAAATAGGTCATCGTGGAATTCTCGCTATAACGTTTTTCTACGAAGTTTCGGAAAGCGAAATTTTAGGGTGCGAATCTAAAATTCTTTCGAGGAACATTGTCAACAAATTTCGAGCTTTGTTCGAAATATTTTTGGAGATATGATGCGTGAATTTAGGTCTTTTTAAGGCTCTAAACAAGTCATCGTGGAATTTTGCTATAATTTTTTTCAAGTCTCGGAAAATTTGAAATTTTTTAGAGGTGCGAGCGAAATCCTAAGGAAAATCGAAAAATAATTCGAGCTTGGTTCGCAATATTTTCGGAGATATGATGCGTAGGTAGTGCTTTCGGGCTCTGAATTTCATCAAAAAAGAAGGTTATCGTGGGAAAATATTATAACTCTCTCCCTGAGCATCGGATTGGAGTGCTGTAAAAATTGGTCGCTAGTACATGGAATTTAGTTTCTTGGATATCAATTTCAGAGCCGAAGGACGAAACAGCGACACGTGGAAAGTCGTACAAGTTAGTTGTATTGAACCAGTCCATAATTAGGTCATTGTGGGAGATTGGACACACCTTTGTCTTGGAGAATCCAAATCAAGTTAGACCTATGGAATTCGAAAGATAATTTAGAGGGCTACATCAGTACCAAAATTCAAATATTGAAGTGCTTCAATTACAGAGATAATCGAATTTCAATATCGAGCTCCTCAAAATCAAGAAAAAGGTGTGTATTTTTTTTGTGAATTGCATAAGTCTTGTTTGAAGAATCAATTTGAATTGATTCCAAGGGCATATTGTAGAATAGATATCAGTATTGGGTTCTAAAATATGCCCCGTAAAAATAATTCAACACCCATTAAGCCTTCAGAAGGCTCTACTATGACTCATGAAGATGAAGAATTGCGACATGATCTATCAAAATTACAAGAGCAAGTGCAACAAATTTCACTCTCGCAAAGAGCAACAAAAAATGAAATGGAAGTTTTGAAGAAAGGCGTGGAAGTGAAGATGGACGGTTTGAAGAAAGGCGTGGAAGCTAAGATGGATGGCGTGGAAGCTAAGATGGATGGCATGGAAGATGGCATGGAAGCTAAGATGGATGACATGAAATACAACATGGAAAACATGAAGAATGATCTAAAAATAGACATCGAAGGTTTGACAAAGTTGATACAAGAAATGTTTCCTAATGGTGAAAAGATAGTAGAAGAACCTCATGATGAGAACAAAATCAATGTTAATCGTGATTTCATAAACTCTAATGTTGGCGGGAAGAACCACCATATTCGAAAAATGGATATGAGGAAGTTTGATGGAAAGGATCCTGTAACATGGATACTACAGATGGAGCAATATTTTGATCTCCATAACGTGCAAAACACACAAAAGGCACGCATTGCAACTTTACATTTAGAACAAAATACATTTGTATGGTATCAATGGCTTTGCTCCCGTAAAAAAATTGTCACTTGGTCAATTTTTACGGAGGAAATGATAGCACAGTATGAGGATACAAAGAGCAACACCTTCTTTAGCCAATTGATAAATCTCAAACAAAAGGGTTTAGTGGGGCAGCACATTGAGGACTTCCAAAAATTGAATATAAGGGTAACTGATATTCCAGAGGAACACAGGATCGATCTCTTCATAGACACTTTAAAGGATAACATCCAACATGAAGTTCGTGTTTTGGAACCGGATTCATTGGAGAAGGCATTCAGGTTGGCAAGAAAAGTTGAATGTAAAATTATGGCGACAAGGAAGCCTACCACTCAATTCTATAAAGAAGGAAGTGTTGTTACGCCTAGATTTCCACAACCTACAAGGTTGACACCACAACAATTGGAAGAAAAAAGAGAAAAAGGGCTTTGCTACAGTTGTGATAGCAAATACACTAAAGGTCATAAGTGTCTTGAGAAGAAATTATTTTACATAGATTGTGAAGAGGAAGAAGAAAATGAACAAGAAGAGGATATACACCAGGAACCAGCCCTAGAAGAGGAAGAAATGAGTCTGACCATATCGTGTAATGCATTGGTAGGAATTACCACTCCTCAAACTCTCAAGATAGAAGGACATATCAAGAAGAAAAAGGTAATAGTGTTGATTGATTCGGGTAGCACCCATAATTTTATTCATTGTAAGGTAGCCAAGGAATTAAATTGTTTCCTATACCCAGCACCAGAATGTCAAGTGATGGTTGCAAATGGATGAACTATAAATTTCTCTGGAAAATGCCATAATATCAAGCTAACCATGGGGGAATATGTATTGACTAGTCCAATGCTTTCCATTCCTATGGGAGGTGCTGATGTTGTACTAGGAGTACAATGGTTACAATATTTGGGGACGGTAGCTTTTAATTTTCAAAAACTTTTCTTGAAATTTTTTTCAGAAGGAAAGGAAGTCGAATTACGGGGTATTGAAGGGAAGCCGGGAAGGATAATAAGCTCTAATGTCATGACAAAGCTTCTAAAGAAATAACAACGAGGCGTAATTGCACAATTATGATCACTAGAAGTTCCGACATCAAAATCATCTATTTCTGCAGATCTCCAAAAAGTCTTGGACAATCATTCCAAGGTGTTTGATACTCCCAAGGACTCCCACCTATTCATGATCATGATCATGCTATTCATTTGATTCCAGGAAGTGTTCCTCCAAACATCAGGCCTTATAGATATCCTTACGTCCAAAAGAGAGAAATTGAACGTATGATTGCAGAAATGTTAGAGGCGGGTACAATTCAACCTAGTCAAAGTTCTTTCTCTGCTCCTGTAGTATTGGTACACAAGAAGGATGGATCATGGCGAATGTGTCCGGATTATAGGGAGCTCAATAAGCTCACCATTAAAGATAAATTTCCCATTCCTGTGATTGATGAATTATTGGATGAATTACATGGAGCAATTTATTTTACCAAGTTGGATCTTCGTTCGGGATATCATCAAATTAGAATGAAGACTGAAGATATTCCAAAAACAGCATTTCGAACTCATGAGGGTCATTATGAATTTTTGGTCATGCCTTTTGGCCTTACCAATGCCCCTTCTACATTTCAAGGGTTGATGAATTCCATTTTCAAACCCTTCCTTAGAAAATTTGTGCTAGTATTTTTTGATGATATACTAATCTACAGCAGGTCTTGGAAGGATCATGTTGAACATGTTGACAGGGTGCTCAAACTATTGCAGGAGAAACGATTATATGCAAAAAAGTCCAAATGTTTCTTTGGAGTACAAGAGGTGGAATATCTGGGTCATATTGTATCTCACGAGGGTGTTAAAGTGGACCCTAACAAAATTAAAGCCGTTAAGGAATGGAAAGTTCCCACAACCATAAAGCAGTTGCGAGGATTTCTCGGGTTAACAGGGTATTATCGCAAGTTTGTTAAGAATTATGGGAGAATAGCGGCACCTCTAACAACATTATTGAAGAAAGATGCATTTTCATGGACTCCTAAAGCAACTAAGGCCTTTGAACATCTTAAAGAGGTAATGTGCCAAGCACCAGTCTTAGCTACGCCGGACTTCACAAAAACCTTTATTGTGGAATGTGATGCCTCAGGAAATGGAATTGGTGTTGTTTTAATGCAAGAAGGAAGACCCATTGCTTTTGAAAGTCGTCCAATCAAAGGAAAGTATTTACAGAAACCTATTTATGAGAAGGAAATGTTAGCAATACTGCATGCACTAAATAAATGGATAACTTACCTAATGGGAAGACACTTCAAGGTAAAAACTGATCATGATAGTCTTAAACACTTTTTGGAACAAAGACTATCTTCAGAAGAGCAACAAAAATGGGTCACAAAGATGTTGGGTTATGACTTTGAAATAATCTACAAAAAAGGAAAGCTTAATGTTGTTGCAGATGCACTCTCAAGAAAGAATGAAGAGGTGGAATCATTGCTTTGTGCCATTTTTATTATCCAACCAGATTGGATAACCGAAGCAAGAGATGAATGGAAGAAGGACAAAGATGTATGGACACTCATTCAAAAGTTGCAGCAAGATCCTAGTACATCTGATACATTTAGTTGGAAAAATGACTCCTTATGGTACAAAGATCGCTTATATCTTTGTAAGAATTCCAACTAAAACAAAAGATTCTTCTGGAATTGCACACTTCTCCTTTAGGAGGACACTCAGGATTTTTAAAAACTTACCACAGGGTGAAGAAAGAATTTTTTTGGGATGGCCTTAAATCCGATATTCAAAAGTTTGTGGCGGAATGTTTGGTTTGCCAGCAGAATAAAGTGGAAACAATTAAGACCCCAGGACTTCTACAACCTTTATCCATTCCAAGTCAACGTTGGGAGGAGATTTCGATGGATTTTATCACAGGTTTACCTAAGTCCGAAGGAAAGAGTGTCATCATGGTGGTAGTTGATAGACTTACCAAGTATGCACACTTTTGTGCATTATCTCATCCATTTAAAGCAAGCACAGTTGCTACTACATTTATGGATAGAATTCAAAAGCTACATGGAAGCCCAAGGGTTATTGTGAGCGACAGAGATCCCATTTTTACTGGAAATTTTGGACGGAGTTATTTTCTTGTTTGGGTACTCAATTAGCTCATAGCTCATCTTATCATCCTCAATCTGATGGTCAAACTGAGATAGTAAATAAATGTTTGGAAGGATATCTTCGTTGTTTTGTATCCGATAAACAAACACAATGGGTCAAGTGGTTACCTCTTGCTGAATGGTGGTATAACACTTCCTTCCATACTGCAGCAAAAATGACCCATTTATGGCACTTTATGGATATCATCCACCATCCATCACATCATATTTAAGAGAAAATTCGAAGGTTCAAGCAGTGGAAGATCACATCGAGCATCGGCAAGAAGTTCTCCAACTCTTAAAGGATAACCTGAATTTGGCACAAAATCGAATGAAACAACAGGCAGATCAACATCGCAGCGAGAGAAGTTTTGATGTAGGAGATTGGGTATTTTTAAGGCTACAACCATATAAAAAAATGTCCCTCAAGCAAGCTAAGAAGGATAATAAATTATCGCCAAAGTACTATGGTCCTTACAAGGTGTTGCAAAAGATTGGTACTATGGCATACAAATTGGAGCTTCCTGCTTCTTCGCGAGTACATCCAGTTTTCCATGTTTCATGCTTAAAGAAGGTTATAGGTGAAAATCTTCAAGTTCAAACAATATTGCCAGAACTTGATGAGGAAGGAAAAATCATATTGGAACCAGAAGCGGTCATGGAAACAAGAACTCGACAACTACGGAATCGATCAATTTCAGAGTATCTCATCCAGTGGAAGAACTTACCCACTGAAGATTCTACATGGGAGGATGAGGAGTTTATCTGAAAGCACGGAATACGCAAGCGTTGAGAGCAAACACTTTTTTTTTTTTTTTTTTTTTTGAAGGAGAGGGGCATGTTAGGTCCCTATATTACTAGTATAGTCCCCTTATTGTTATTAGTGTAACCCCATTATTGTTATTATTGTACCTTGTAACCCCCATTTTGTTATTATTGTGCCCTTAAATTATTATTGTTAGGTCGGCTAGGATTACATTTTGGCCCACTAGGATTACATTATGGCCACATGGACTCCTATATATAGAAAGGAGGTTTTGTAAATTGTATCATCCAATAATTGTTCATTCATGTAATGTATTGGAGGTTGGCCCCTCGAAGTGGCTTATTTATAAGGCGTTGATATCTCTTTTCTTCTATTTTTGGAGCTGGTTACACAACATATGACTAGAGATATGAATAAATTTGTATCTTTAAAGGAAGGAAAAGATGGAACAATATCCTTTGGAAATGACGGATCTTCAAATGTCATAGGAACAAGTATTGTCAAGCCTGGAAGCAAGGATGCTATCCAAAAAGATGTGCTTCTTGTTGAAAATATGAATAATAATTTGCTAAGTGTAGGTAAAATGTGTGATCGAGAACACACAATGTTATTCAACTCAAAAAAATGTGAAATAAGAAAATAAACATACGGTCAACTTGTGGCTACCATCAAGTAGAGCTCCAAATGACATATACACCTTGGATGAGGTTGTTAAATGATTTTTCTTGGAAAATTAATATGAGAGTTAGATATGGCATAGATGAATGGGAAATATAAAATTTGAAAACCTTGTTATAATTATCAAAAAATAAGTTCTAAAAGATATTCCATTAATTTCAAAACCAACAAATGTTGTATGTGAACATTGTCGACATGGAAAGAAGACAAAATAATACTTCACATCACATCCATTAGAATTAATACATATTGATCTATGTCGACCAATGAGGAATAAAGGATTGAATGGTGAATTATATTTTATGCTAATCGTTGGGTTTAGGGGGTCTAGACCTAGGTTTGAAGTAGCTGCGCTACCAACAAAATGCTCTGTTACTAGCCCTTTCGGAAATGATCTGCTGCGTAGACCATAGTCTCACCTGAGGCAATATTAGGGGATGCTAGAACCAGGTTTCTACATCCATAGGGACTATGGAGTGTGGATTTAAGGTTGCCTCTCCACTTAGGACTCAATCCGAGCTTCGTTTAACCATTAACTTGCTAAGACAAATGTTATTTAATTACTCACTTAGTCACCTTGCAAATTGCGCCTTTCTACTCTAACATGCAGTATTCATCATATAAAAAAACATTTAAGCCTTCACGATACAGGAAACCCTAATCCAGCACAGATAATTCATATTAATAGATAACTTAAAGATACATAAGAAATATACAGGACTTCCTTCAAATCATTATTTTATTAATCAAGATCCTTCAGTTACAACCCTTCTCGCCCTGCTCACTCAGCTGCAGGGGTCTATGCAAGCAGTTGAAGACTTTCTAATACCTCCATGCGCATAGTTACGGAGCCTTCCTTTTACCCACAAAACACAGAAATATAGAAATAATTACAGACTCAAATCATGCTTATAATTCTTAATTATGCTTACTTGACTCACTAAAACATCTCCCTATATAGCATTCTTTCTTACAATACCATGGTCCTAAAACCATGGGTGGAGCTCAAAATATCCAAAAACAACCTAATCCCTTTATAAAAATAGGGCCTTTGACCCACCCCAAATCCCCTAAGAGTCCTACAACTTCAGGAGAAGCTCTTAAAATCTGTGTAATTTCTTCTTTCTACTAGATCGCACACTCTATTTCATCAAAATATGGAGTCTT
Source organism: Pinus albicaulis (assembly GCA_034641835.2). Classification (NCBI taxonomy): domain Eukaryota; kingdom Viridiplantae; phylum Streptophyta; class Pinopsida; order Pinales; family Pinaceae; genus Pinus; species Pinus albicaulis. The sequence goes on from MU968450.1 coordinate 27,742,468, forward strand.
TTACTCAAAACTGAACCAATTTGGGCCCTACCCAACAGGCCCTAGACACTCACATGTGACTCATCCTGAGTCACTCTACTGGTGTGCCCTGTGTCTTTTCTTTTATGTTGGTGTATGCATCCTTCAATGGATGAATCATTGGTGCAAACTGTGTCTGCATCTCGCGAACCTCTTCCAACAACTTCTCTGTAGTTGACCCTACAGTATCTTGAAGCACATATTTCTGCTTCTTCCTCATCTCCTTAAGCTTTGTATCTATAGTATTTTATAACTACATGGCCTCATCCTGCTATGGTTAGGTTTGAGCTGTGATGATATGTTCCTTTATCCACATCTCGTCGATCTGAATTTGCAGAAATTCCCTTTTCTAGGGGCGAATCGTTGTGCAGGTGCTAACGTCCACGTTGTGACTTTAATCTCATCAAAAAATTTCTTCTTTTCCAAAATCTCATCTTCTATCTATTGTACATTTGGATCCTCCTGCAACGAGGTCCAAATATCCATAGTGTCATCAAATATCTGGCCACAGGCTTTGACTGTGGTTGCGATGCCTTCTAATGCAACCTTCATATTTGCTTTGCGTGGTTCCCGCACCTCCAATGGTGTAGTTGGTTGCAGCTTCAGCTGTAACTAATGAATATGCATCTGCATTTTGAAATTTTACCTTTTCCATCTCATTCTTTGACTCTTTATCTGTAGTGGTGAGCTTCTCAATATTTTCCTATGGTTCTTCCTCGGCTTGGATCTAGAGGTCGGGTAGCTCATTGCAAGCTTTAGTAATACTCTCCTCCAGTTATTTTTTATGTGTCATTTCCTCATCGCGGTCATGTATTTCCTTATGCATGTCATCAAACATGCTCTTGTTGTTCTGCTTTACTTCCTTGATGACTAGCAAGGTTTTTTGCTCATGCACCTGCAATTCCTCCATAACTCCCTAATGGAAATCGTGTATTCCTAGATGGGCAGTGCAGCGAGATTTAAACTAATATTTTTCCTGTGTTGCACGCGCTCACGATCTTCTACATTCTCAAAATGTAATTCCCCTCTAGGCACCTGCAGAGCATGAAACTCTGTTTTTAGTGCCATCTCTTGTATTGCTTGCATTGTTTGCTTCTTTGGGGCCACGCTCGCTTGAGTCACACATGCTTGACTCATTCTCTCTTGGACCACGCTTGTGTGTAACTTTAAATCTTTTATGCCCTATTGAACCTCCATCAATATGGCCTTGTACTAATCTTCTATGTGTCCCCAGATTTCCTCAGTGATATGTCATAATTTTTCACCAATCTTGTTGAGGTCCCCTTCAATAAGGACCATCGGCTCTGCTCCTTTTGATCGATCGGACTTGTGCTTCTTGCGTGGGCCTCCCGCAATAGGTGTATGTCGCTTCTTTATAATAAACTGGGGGTCTATTTTCGTTGTTGTATCATCTATGGGATCCTCTCTTCCCTGATTGCCCCCCACAATTTCTTCTTCATCCTTCTCAGTATATGGTTCTACTTCCTACTCATATTCTTTCCCTGGATTTTTCTTCATGACTTTATTCGCAGTGGTAGCTTGCCCACTGGTTCCTGTATGTGTTGTGTTTGGGGAGTTAACCAATGACTTGTCCATCTGCGTAGAATCTGCGCAAGCTCCTCTTCCGTGACCAGATATTACAGCAAGCACCATTCCTCTTTACAATACATGCATGCACGGATGTAAACATGATGAAAATATCCCTTAAACTCTCCAATCGCGCGATATTCTTTAAAAAAAAGCAGTTGACAGCCTCAGCTTTTGGCTCACCATTGTGTACAAATACATCTCCAATAAGACCAAGAATAACTTATTCTCTGTCGCCCGAGTCGGCTCCTTAGAAAACCTTAGCGAGATGTACTTCGCAACTTCACAAATGTCTGGATCCGCATTCATGAATTGCGACTCCTTGGGCTCTCTCCATGCCATCAAATATATTAATAACAATAACCACACATAGCTAAATTTCTTGCCATCCTCCTGGGATTCTCGGCAATCATATAGAAACTTCTTACACAAATAACCAGCCCAATCATACTGGACTCCTTTTCTGCACTACGCATCCAAAGACACAACTGGTGCCGACACCTCTTCTTCTCAACACTTACGCATAATCTTTCCAGCCAAAATGTGTGTGGAAAACCGCACAAATTGATCAATGATCGATTTGATATCGTATCCCCAGGACTTTTTTATTAGGCTGTATTTCTCCTTCATCTTATCTGCAAGCTCCTTATCCTAACGAAAAATTCGTCGATGGGGTTCAATATTTGGCATGGAAGCATGGTTATCAGTCGGATCAACATATCGCCAATGGGTGTTTTATCACCCAACCAAAGACATTTGTCATGCACTAGATCCAAAATCTGGTGCACACATATGGTGTTGATGTTGTTGTGCCCAAAATGCGGAACATAAAGCATATTCAGCAGCCCCGCTAGTTGAATTCGTGTTTCCCACATAATTGGCTCGAACCTTGTTATGTCAGTTTCTTCATAATAGACTACGCACAAATATTTACTAGGCCCGAACTAGGGATACTTGCTCCGGTCATTAAAACCCTAGTCCTCCATGCGTAAATGTGGCACCTTCGCCAACAAGTATCCCTCAAACGGTACTTCATCTGGCAATAATGGTGTAAATACAGTGAATTTGGCATTGTTCGGGTCCTTTGTTACTTTGGCAGTTGACTTCCTCGGTGGCAGATACGGTGGAAACTTGGAAATGGGTTCCAAATCTTCTACTCAATATCCTCTAGCACCCCAGACCTAACTTCTTCTTTGGTTTCTTGAACCTCCATTGGTTGCTTCTACTTATCCAACCTTTCCTTATTCCATTGTTCCTTAGTGATCTTCTTCCTTAGTGACTGGCGTACAACGGGCTTCTTGGGCTTCTTATTTTGTGCTTCTCCTGCAACAGACGACTTCCTAGGTGACCTCGGCCCTGTCATAACCGATGGTGTAGTAGTTATGATATATCTAAGCCCTATCCTAAGAAATTCTACTTCAAGCTCTTCGAAAGTCTTTCTAGACATGCAGCGAGTCGCTCGGCTCTAACTTAGGCGAAAAATCACAAATCTACTTCTCAATTAGAAAAGTGTCTGAATGCGGAGCAAAATGAAATATTTAAAACCAATTTGAATTTAAAACTCCATGATCCTCTTCAAATTCACTTCATTAATGAAAATTTGGCAGCAAATTTTTTGAGCTATTCTCATTAAATGCATTTTCCCTGCTTCGTTTAACGGAAACTTTCCTGTCAAATCAATTCTTTCACATCCAATAGTCATGTTTATGATAAAATTTGAAGTACATGTCTTTACTGTGCGGTTATTTCTCCATTGTTGTAGTTTCTTCGAACTCTGTCATCCTCCTAAAAATTGTGCAGTACTTTCGCTTCATCGAATCCCTTCTGTCGCAGAGTAGTTTATAGAGATAGGTTGGTTTCCCCTTCATATATTCATCACAGTGTTCTAGGGACATGTTCATCCCTGTATAGCTTCAATCTACTTCCATTTACTCATCCTAGCATCATTTGACCATCCAACTTCACAAGATGAACTATGCCTCCCTCCTAGATTTGTCTGATAATATATGGAACTGACTATCATACATCATCACTAGGTCTCCTTCCTTGAATATTTTATGCTTAATATGTGTCATGCTAGGATTTTCCTCTTTCGTTTTATACTTGTTGATGATATCCTGCAATGAATCTCTCTTCTTCAAGAGTAAGTAATTGTTCCAGCCTTTCTTCCATGATATCATTGTCTTACATATCTATTACTGTTATAATTCTTAGACTAGGCACAATACATTCCATAGGCATAATTTCTTCCTGTCCATAAACCAACCTAAAGGGGGTATTTCCTGTCAACTTCTTGCAGTTTTTTCTATATGCCCATAATACTACTGGAATCATTTAAATCCCAATTATTCCTATTGACATTTCATACTTCGGTGAGAGAATTCTCAAAAATCTTGTTGAAAGCTTCAATTGTTCCATTTTCCTAGTGGTGATAAGGTATGCTCATATTATGATACACTTGGAATTCTTCAGTCCATGCCTCAATGGTGTTATTCAATAAATGTGACCCTCTTTCACTCATCAAAATATTTGGTCACCCAACTCTAGACATAATGTATTCAAATATGAACTTCGTAGTAGTATTTTCTCTGCAATCCTTCACTGGCTTAACTTTGTCCCATCTGGTCAAATAATATGTGGCAGTGATGATATACCTCGCACAAGTCTTCTTCCCTGGTGGATTAATTGGTCCAAGAAATTCTATTGCCCACTTATCAAATTCATGCAAGGTCACTTGTGGGTTCAAGGACATTTCATCTCTCCTAGTTGGTCTTCCTGTTCTTTGACAAGCATCGCAGGATCTAAAATATTCTTTTGCATCCTTGTGCAATGTAGGCTCCCACAATCCAACTCTCAAAATATTTTTTACAGTGTATTTTCTTGCATAATGTCCTCCTACTCCGCCATGAGCTTATTCTATAATTATTTGTATTTCATGCTTAGAGACATATCTGCGTAGTATTTCATCTTGACCCATTTTATAAAAATGTCTTGCAATTAAATAAAAATCGATTTCCTTCACTACCAACTCATTTTTCTTCTTTCTCGGTATGCTCCATAGGTGCCCTACTGTACTCAAAAACTAAATAAATCTCACGAAAAGTGATAATCTGTATTATTGCAAATAAATACGCATCTCGCATTATTTTCAATTCTCATGGGTTCTTCGCCATTCTCTATCCTTGACAGATGATCAGGCCCAACATTTAATCTTCTTGGCTTAACTATAACCTAAAAATCATACTCCTGGAACAATAACAAACATCTATATATCTTCCCTCCTAGGAATTTTTTTTTCACCAAATACTTCAACGCGGAGTGGTCTGTGAACATCTTGAAGTGTTCTCCTAATAAGTTATTCCTTAATTTTTGCAATGCATACACCATAGCCAATCCTTCACAATCTGTTGTAGAATAATTATTTTCTACCTTGGAAAATTTTTTGCTTGCAAAATCTATGGGGTGATCAATATCTCCATCACCTAGATGTGGCAGTAATAAACCCAAAGTTATGCAAGAAGCACCAACATGAATGTGAAACTCCTTGTTCCAGTCCAAGAAAACTAGAATCGATGCAGTTAACATCTTCTCCTTTAGTATGTCGAGGCTTCTTTAGCATTCTTCATCCCAACATCAAGTAACATGCTTCTTCAATATATTTTCCATTGGCACAGTTATTTGCGGATATGCCTTGATAAACTTCCTGTAGTATCCGGTATGTCCTAGTGTTGTGCGCACTTGCATCACTGTCTTAGGTGGTTCCAAGTTTACAATAGCAACAATCTTCGTGGGGTCTACCATCAATCCTTTTCTGCAAACCACATGCCCCAATAGTATACCAAAATGTACAAAAAATATGTATTTCTTCAAGTTCAATGATATTTGATACTTTCTGAAGGTATCCAACATCATTCTTAAGCTCACAACATGTTTCTTCAGCAGTCCAAAGACAATCCAATCATCAAAATAAACATCCAAAAATTTATGCATCTCACTCCTTAAAAGCTGTGACTACTACTCTAGAGAATATTTCAGGAGCATCCTTCAATCCAAAAGGCATGATTGTATACTAAAAATACCCCCATTCAGTGGGAAAATTTTTCTTACTCTTTCCTTCCAGTGAAATTCTAATTTGATGGTAACCTGAAAACCCATATGTAAAATAGTAGGCCTCTTACCCTCCAACATTATCCAATACTTCATTTGTAAAAGGTGTAGGGAATGGGTCATGCACACATGCATCATTCAACGTCCTCAAATCAACAAAAATTATGATTTCACCATTTTTATTCTTCTAAACAACCATAAGAATTACCTATTTAGATTCCTCCACAAGTTCAATTGTGTTAGCTTTAATCATCTTTTCCACTTCCTCCTTCACCTTTTCCTTGTACTTCGGGTTCAATCTATAGGGTTGTTGTTTTACAGGCTTCGCATATGGTTTCATAATGATCCTCATAAATCCAAGGTCTCCTACTATTCCCTTCAGTTTTGAAAACTTATTGGGAAAGAGTTCTTGATATTCATTCAACAACTCTGCAACTTTTTCCACTGTATCTGCATCCCAATAATCCCCAATCAGCACGAATTTTAGCTCCTCTTTTATTCCTATATTCACCTTTTGTGTCTTCACCGGTTGCATTATGTCAAGGATCTTAGGTTTTGGCCCAGAAACCTCGCATTGTCCTTCCAACTCTAGGATATTAATATTGTGTAAATTTCCTCAACCTCTTCCGCTATCACATTATAGCATTCTACTACTTTCTCCAACTGTGTGTTCCAATCAGGCGGTGTCTAGGTTATCATGGTTGTATTCTTCAAAACCTTTGCTCTGACTGCTTGAAGATTTGCGTCTATGTACTGACAGTCATCTTCAAAACTAAAATTCATTAAAAATCCTTCAACCATATATTCCCAATTCGTTGTTCCATGTCACAGTTCGATTTCAAGGTACCAATTTAGAGGTACCACATCTAATGTGTGAACAAATGTATGTACCCATTCTGGTGCTGGATCTTCGCCCCACATCATAGTCCAGTGAAAAATATGCCCTCTAGGTTCATCCTTTCCATCATATTTTATTTTGATTATGGTGTTTACCTGACCAAATTTGTTCATCATCAAACTGTGATATTCTCTCCAATTGCCAATGTTTCCCTTATGATTACCCCACCATCTTGCAAGTGTAGATCTCAGTGCTACGTCCAAAGCTTGAAACCTTTGTTCTTTAGGTACTTCTCATTCAAATTCATCAAGAAAAATATTTACATCTCATATCTTATCATAGTAAGGTAAATTAAATACCTCTGTAGTGATGCAATGAAGTGATCTTGTAATGTTGTTACATAACTTGGTAGAAACTTCGTGGAGCCTATTCTTCCAATTCTCCAGTTCTTCATCAGGATTTGAAATACATGAGTTTTCCCTTTCCCGACTTATCCTTCCATGTATAGTGGGATTGATCCAATCTTCATTCTATGCGGTTATTTTATATATATTATCGATATTTCCATATCACAGTATTCATCCTGAATAGGTTATGTATACCGCGCTCCTTCTGATGGGTCTAGAGGAATAATAACCCTCAGATCGCCTTGTTCAAACACCATTTTTCTTCTCTTCAGATCGATTATTGCATCAATATAAAAATCCCAATCCAATATAAGCAATGCTGGATATGGATTTTTTTCATCTACAATCTCAATTACTTCAAAATATTCCATAGCGCACACTCTATCAATGTCTACTACTATACCAGGCAACCTACCCATAGGAATAATCTTCAGTTGATTATCCATTCTTAACTGGATCAGTGACAATTGTATCTTTCATTTTCCCATGTGCTCCCATGTCTTTTTAGGCGATACATTGGCATCCAATCCCATATCGAGAATTATCAAATCCATCGTGTATTCACCAATTTGCACGATTAACCTCATTTCTCTTCCAGTTCATTTTTAATGTCGATGCAACTTATTTACAACGTGCATCTCACTACGCGACTCTTCTCTTTTAGCACAGGAATCTATCATCTCTTAAATATTATCTACAACCCTATGATCTCGCAACAACTTCATGCAGATATGAAAAAATGATTTCAATATGGCTGGATCAAACTCTGTCGCAGTAATCGCCTGGTTTCTTTTCTTCTGAGGCGTTAGCTCCTATTGATTTTGTGGCTACATCATAGATTTTGAAGCTTCTGGGTGCATGAAAATCTTGTTTTCCTCCAAGAATGTCTCCTTTTCTCTTTGCATATTAAACCCAATGTTCTTATATCTAACTTTCTAACCCATGTGTCCTCCATAGGTTTTTGTCCTGTTGTGCTATCTTCCCCCGTAGTTGTGCCATTTTGGGCTACTATGTTAACACTAGGCCCTTCTTCACACGGTTCTGTAGTCATCATTTGTAATTTACGTGTAGGCTGTTGATTTCTTTTCTCTTGCATCTTTCCTATTATAACAAGACAATCTTATATTACATGCTCAAAATATCTATAATACCTGCAAGAGGGATTTGTAGGATTATGGTAGTCCCTCGCGAAATTTTCAACTTTGCCACAGTTGTAACATACGATTTGACCACATCCTCGACTAGTGCCTTCTCCTCCTCCTCCTCCTCGGCCTTGGAAGCATCCAAGCCCTTGTTGGGCTAGGGTCCCCTAGGTAAAATTTAAGTCAATTTTGTTATTTTTTTAAAGCGTAGCGCCCAGGTCAAGTGGCTTTGGGGCAGGTCAAAGCTCCTTATTTTTATAACAGGTAAAAGGGTAAAACATGGGGCTCAAACCACGGTTTGATTCCATGGTTTTGGTGCATCTAAGTTGTATAAAATGGCATGTAAGAGTCAATTCGAAGATTCAATCAATCAATGAGAAATTGAGTAATTTGTTTATATGATTTGGACAAGTTTTGTGATAGTTCTGAGTAGAGATAGGCTCATGCGGTTGTGTGTGCGGAGACCTAAGTCTTGGGCTGTGTGCGAGGACTCTATGGCTATGTGTGCAAGAGACAGAATTGTAATCATTTAAGATCTGCTAATAAAGAGAAGTTTCAAAAGTTTTCTTTACTTGCATGATATTTGTTTATGTGTTGATGTATTGATTTACTTATAGTTCTAGTGCAGTTTACATTATTGATGCGTATTGGTATGAGTTGATTATCTAATTGTGCAAGATTTGTATCTGTTTCTATTAAGGGTTTTTGTGAAATAATATCCGGATAAAATAGATCTTTGTGTTTGTGCAAGTCTTCTTCTATTTTATTAAATTTAGATATGAATTGGGTTAAACATCACTTGTGCATAACAGTAGTAGTTAGATCAAATTGGAAGGGTTAGATCCATGGCATAGTTCTCGCTCGGGGTATGGAAACCTGGTTCCAGCACCCCCCCACACTGCTTCGGGTGAGACTTTCGTTTGTGCCAGAATATCACTGCCAAAAGGGCCAATAGTTTGATGGTTTTGTTGGTTGTGCAAAACACTCTGAACCTGGGTCAAGACCCAAAAATGGTTCCATTTTCAGGAACGAGACCTTTTTCAGGGAGATTTGATGTTGTGGCATCTGACTACACCTGAATTAAAATATTGGTTAGATAGAAAGGTGAGGGAATTCACGATCCAAGATAATTGGAATCCGCGATTATCTACTAAAGAGTGGGAACAAAGATTTATTTATACAGATCAGTGCAAAATTTTCTTTACGTCCTTTGCAACTTAACTGCATGAGTGATTATCTTAGCTTGCTGAGTTTCAGACCTGTGCAAAGGATGATGCAATCACCAAGTGGACTCCAGAATTGATTCAACAATTGGAATAATGCAGCAATAAGATCACCTGCGCAGTAGATTACTGGATCAACAACATTATGGATGGATTTGTCACTGAATTTTCTATTGACGCCTTTGTGTCGTATTCTAGTGTTGAAATAATTTTTTTCAAAGGCCCTCGAGGTAAGTTCATGCGCTCTTTAAAGTTGTGGATTAAAATGCTCTTATGTGAAAAGGGTACTTTGTGCAGCCATACTGAATCAATGTTCAAAATAGGTCAACCTAACCATACGCGCAGTGGAAAATTTTATAACACATACCAAGAAAGAGATTTTGTGTACATTCCCCTCAAAGGAAAATTTGATAGTGACTAAGAGTCTGAAGCAAGCAGTTATGGTGAATCAGCACAATCTAAAGAAAGGACTACAGCTACACTTCAGATCCCATCCACCCCACTCCCAAATCCGCCTCACACTCCACTCCACCCCAATCCACCTCCATCTCCACCACTAGTATTTGATATGGCTAACTCTATTAAGATGCAGAGTTTTAAGGGTGTCAGGAATGAAGACACTCAATAGTTCTTGTTCATCGCAGAGGCTGTGTGGAAGGCGTAGTAGATTAATGATGATGATGTTAATAAATCACGCTCGCTACTGCATTCCAACAATGCGCGTTGGACTGGTATATGAGGTATGTATAAAATAACTCAAATGCTATGATAGACAATCTCAAAGATGCATTAAAAGAATAGTTTCGAAAGCCAAATTCAGATGCTCAATGTGTTACCAAATTAAAGGATATTCATAGGAAGTGAATGAGACCGTATGGGAAGAGAATCAGTGGTTCAAACGTATCATCAAAGATGGAGGATTCATTATTAGTGATGATTAGAACAAATAATGGTTCATTGCAATTTTATTACCGCATCTACGCCTACTTTTTTCTCAACAGAAGATTGTGTCCCAGGCCAAAGCTGTGGAAATTACAATAAAGCTAGAGGATTCTCCAGTCTAGAACACGCAGGCTAGGGTTCAACAAATTCAAATTCAAATGTATGCCTTACACTTAGAACTGCAAAGCTTTCAAAAGGAGAATGGGAAGGACGTACACACAGAGATATGGTGCGTGCACTGCAAAGCTGAGGGACACTACAAGGAGAAATGTCTCATATTTTGTGAATATCTGGGAGTTGGAGGAGGATAGATTCTGATCAAGCCAAACCCAAGGGTTGGAGCACCACAAGGTGTGAACCCTCCAATATGGTGTGCAATATTTCAAGTAGCTGGACAACACCCTACAGACTATTGTCTCAGGTTGCACAAATATATTCCGACGGCCAAGCAACTCTATTGCAACTTTTTTCGATTTGTAGGTCATGATGAGAAGCACTGATGCATTTTTCACCTAATTATTGACCAAGTTGCGACCTTTAGGATACAGTCAGAAAATAAAGGTCCAAATTCACCTATGTCACCCTTTGGGTGAGGGGGATTTCAGGGCTGAGGGCATGGAAGAGGAGGAGGAGCTGGTCGAGGAAGAGGCTAGATAATTTGTTATAATTGTGGAGAAATCGGCCACTTCGTGCACGACTTCACAAACCCAACACAACAATCCTATAGGTATTTTCGGCAGTTTGACCATGTAATTAAAGATTTCCATGTGTTTTTTGCGAAGATGCAGGAGAAGAATACTACGACACCTACACGAGATGTTCATATGATGAGGGCAGAGTCGCGCGATGAATAACCTAGTGTTAATATTGTAACCAAAAGTGGTGTAACAATTGGTGAAAACAAAGTTGAAGGTAAGAAACCTACTACAGATGTCTGGGTTCGAAAAGCCCCTCATTAGGGTAATTTTGAGGTCTAAAATAGGCCTCCTAAGGAAATTATAAAATAATAGTGGAAATAATAAAATAAGATTAGATTACATCATCAAATTTTAGAGGGAAAAAAGAAAAAAACTATTTTTTCAACTTATCTCCCTATGGGTTTACTCAAATTTCAAGTGGAAACACTCGTTGGATGCATAATTTGATTCCTCATCCAAGGAGTACCCATGTTGCATACTTTTAATGGACCTTTCTACACAAGAAAAAATAAATACATGAAAAACGTGATTGCAATCACGTTTTTTCATGTATTTCTCATTTTTCGTGTAGCAGGATCTATCAAAAGTATGTAACATGGGTACTCCTTGGATGAGGAATTAAATTTTTCATCCAACGAGTACTCCCACTTGAAATTCGACTAAAACCTTAGGGAGATAATTTGAAAATATGAGTTGAAAAAGTAGTTTTATTATTGTATTATTTTTTAACCATTTTACCTTTTTTACTCCAAAAATGGTGAATCATCCCCCATGGTTGACATCATCATCTTGAATCGTATTGGTTCTTATAAATTTTATTTTGGTTGTACATTTTTCTTAGGAGGCCCATTTTAGACCTAAAAATTCCCCTAATGGAGAAGAAGGAATGATTTAACTTGTAGAAGGAAAAGGATATTTTCAATGAAGTAAAGAAGAACTTTATGGACCCTGGTGCGTCAACATCAAAAGTATAGATCAGGCTTGTTGATACTGCAGAGGTGACTGACCCAGCTGAACTAAAAATGTTCCTGCAGGCTTGTATTAAGCTTTTGTGCAATAAGAAGGTGGTTGAAAATCTGCAAACACTAATTGACAATTGCACTGAGAAAGAACAGCCCCAAAAGGAACAAAAGGTTGTCAAAAAATATACAAAAGCAAGAGAAGAAATGGACGGGAAATGCTCTTGACTGCTCAAATAGGATACTTTGAGATGTATCAATTCATCCTAGATATGGGGTCTTATGCAAATGTACTACCTAAGAAAACATGGCAAAGAATGGGAGAGCCTAAGCTTGAATGGTCCATATTTCAACTAAGCATGGCTAACCAACAAAATATTATCCCAATGGGAAGACTCCCTAGGGTAGCAGTTGAAATTGAAGGAGTCAAGGTGTTTGTTGAATTTTAAGTCATCAAAATTGTTGATGATAAAAACCTATATCCTGCAGTAATAGGCTTAGACTGGGCTTTCAACATGGATTTTATTATTAACCTCAAGCACAGGAGCATGGTATTTGAAAGGAATGGGACACGGATTGTGGTCCCTCTGGATCTAGTAGAAGGAGCAAGATACATAGAGCTAGTACGCAATGACTATGTTGGGGATGATATTGATCATGTGTACAAATTGACTGTGAGGGACGAGGAATGGATCAATCCCACAACAGATGGTCGGCTTAGTTGGGAGAAGGATAGTTCGTGCTTATCAGACTCATATGAAGAATTGGAAAACTGGAAGAACAGCTTACACGAAGTATCCACACTGTGTGGTAATTGGGTTACCATATCTCTACGTTGCATATCTTCTGAGTTACGTGAACTACCCCATTATGATGGTATAGGAGATGTAAGTATGTTCTTATATGCAATTGAAAGGGATGTTCTAGAGGAACAGCGATTCCGTGCACTTGATCTAGCCCTATGCTCAACCCCAGCATGTTGGTGGGGAACTCACAAAGAGAATATTGCTACTTATAAGGATTTCCATAGAATGATGCAACTGTGATTTCATAGTCCCATCACTCAAATGAAAGGAACATACTCGGGTGTAGAGGATCCGCGCATTCTTTTAGCTAATTTGACTGCAGTTTGGGGAGAAGGGTCATAGCCAAAATGGGTTCACATATTCATCCATACATTAGATAGGGTATCCATGAATTCGTACTTGGAGACTGAGCTGCGACAAGGTATTGTCAAATGGACTACGCTAAAATAAAGCTTCATTTTTACTTTCACCTTTGAAAGTGGGTTCCAGAGCGTTGATGAGGCATTACAGGAAATTCGAGATACTATCTTTGATATGCCAAAGCAATCGATGGTATGGACCTCACCAAAATGGAATGCGCAGTTAATGGTTGCATATGAATGCCGAAATGTGATTGTTGAAGACAACAAGGAGGATACAATAAATATTAACATTCTTGAGTCGGAGGGTCAGCGCGCATTTTTTGGACTTGAGATTGCACTGCTAGACACTACTGAACCTGTGAAAACCAGGATAGTGAATATTAGAACAAAAGAGTAGGCTAAGTTTTCCAAAATAGGAGATTATTGGGATGAAGATTGTTACAGCATTTTTTGGTCATCTAACCTATTATCATTAGATGGATCCAAGTACACCATGTAAGACCAATTCTACCCTAAGTAAAATTGCTTTCACTATAAAAATAACTTAGTAAACCACCTTTATTAAGTTGTTTATGGTCTAAACAGGAAACCCCATGAGGAAATATTAAATAAATCTACATTTGTTTGATTTTCCTCAAGGAATAATTAATTAAACAACAGTTTGATTAATATTCCTGGTTATATTTAACCCAAAACAAGGAAATTAATTAGATAAATCATTATTTATCTTATTATTTCCTAAATAATAGTTATTTAAACCTTATTTAAATAATATTCTTTGTTAAATATGACTAAATCACCTATAAATAATTAAATAAATCATTATTTATTTGATTATTACTCAACCACATCCTTAAAATGATAAATAAATCATTTATTTATTTATTATTTACAAAGAAAGGGATTTAACCCAAGTCAAATTCCTTTTCCCTCCAACAAATATAATAAAATATTCCATAAAAGTTGGATCTTGATTTGGTTAACAATATTTTAATTATGCACCAATATCTAGACTAACTCAATATTTTGTTATAAATAGAAGGGTTTTCCCATTCATTTACCACCTTTTGTTGCCTAAAGATCACTCCGGATCTATACTTTTGGTCTGACTATTGATCCACCATCATAGTCATATTTTGCTACCATTTTTGTCTGGGTTTTCTACACCATCAAGAGAGAGGAATTTTAGATCTGAAGTGGTGAGGACTTACAAGAACCCATCCCATTGAGGAGAACTAGGAACACCCTCCTGTGTTTTCCTCCCAGGTGCCCCTAATACAAAATTCATTCAACATATTCTTGTCTTGTATATTTGATGCATGGAGTAAATCTTGTTTTTTCTACTGTTTAATGTCTTCTAATGCATAGATCTAGATTTTTGCAGCACTTATCTTGATCACCTAATTGTAGATCTGAAGATATTGACAACCATATTTGATTTTAGGGTTGTTGTTATGCACATCTAAAGTGGTATTTTTTCGTACGCCTGGAATTAAGATTCATACTAACAACTGGCGACTCCACACGGGTTTACGATTACGACCACTATCATTTTTCTGATCCTTGCATATCTAGCTGCTTCAAACCCTAGGATTTCTCTTCAGCCCCTTGTTTTTTCTTTTCTTGATTTTTTTTTTAACCTATAAAACCCTAAAACGATAAAAATTCTAACTTCCGCATGTTTTCGGACCTATTGCGTAGGTGACAGACATCAGCCGCAGCTGAGACAACACCTTTTTCTGAAATATGCCACCGAGAGTGCCGAAAGTGCAGGTTGCACTTTTTGGCCCAAAACCTGTGACCTAGACCTTCAGGACGCACCTTTTAGCCCAAAAACTACAACCTCTGCTGAAAACAGGTCAGAAACTACGACCTCGATTTTTTGCAGGGATTTTTCTGAAAGTTTTCTAGGTTTTTCTGAGCCTTTGTTCAGGGTTGTCTGACCTTCGTCTCCGCCCATTTTTGACCTGTACTTGTTCTATTTTGCTCAAATAATAGGGAACCTAGCCCCCTAGGGCTTCAGTACCCTCCACTTATTGTGGAAGAGTTTTTGCTATTGCAGGTTGTCTAAAATTTCAGAGTCTTCAGCCATTTTTTTCAGATCTGATACCTCACCTTCATATCCAATTCATATCGGCTTGTTATCCATCCAAATCACCTCATTTATCTTTGTTTGGGTTTTCCTCTAGGGTTCACTCCGTTTCCCTCCAAGAGATAGCCTTTCGACACCCCATTTACAGCAATTTTTCCTCTGATTTGTTGATGTTTTCTGCACCACTTTCCAACAGATTTATTCTTTAGATCCCTGTCCCTCCTGACCTTAGATATATTGGCTATTTTAGTGTGTTTTGATTAATTTTTTACTCACCTATAGACTAGTTGTTGAGAGGCCCGCGTCCTTGGGTTTAGATTATTGCATCATTAGCTGTTTATTTTCTGTTTTTGCAGGCTTATATATTGTCATTTGCAGGTTTATTTATAGCTATACAACACACTTTTTCTTTTTTATTTACAAATGTCTGGGTTTAAAAATTAAAATTTACACACTTCACACACACACCCTAAGCGAAAAATGGCTTGGTTAACACCACCAAGCAAAGACTCTAAAACATTTAAATCAATTGATCCTGCACCTCTCTACCCTTGTTTCAACATTGTAATCAGTTGATCCTACACCTCCCTACCCTTGTCGGTCTCTTTTTCCTTTGTGTCGTGTTTGTGTCGTCATCATTGCGCCACCAAGGCATTTATCCTGGATATTTCTTGGCCTTCATCCTCAGTTTCCGGTAGGAAGACTTACTCCTCCGCGTAGGATTCTAGTTAGTCCTCCACTGAGTCCGCACTCCGACTCTTCTTCTAGTCCTTTGGGTTCTCCTTCTCATCTCGCCTTCGGTTCTCCCCCTGACACCTCCACCATGTCTGGTGCAGGACCTAATGGTTGTGGTAACTCTGACCCTCATGCCAGGAATACCACTAGTGGGACCGCAACGGACACTACCCCAGTTGCGCCCTTACTCCCCTTCATGGCAGGCCTCAACCTCCCTGATTTCGACCAATTGATAAATCACCCTATACACCATGACACTAGTTGGCCTGCTATGCCGACTAAGCTCCCTTCCGACATCCCCAAGTTTGAAGGCCTTGCTAGAGAAGATCCTACAAATCATGTTCGATCTTTCCACATATGGTGTTCGTCTAACTCCATTACCGATGACTCTATCCGTCTTTGGTTGTTCCAAAGTACGCTTACAGGTGAATCTTCTAAGTGGTATGTTGATTAGGCCCCTTCCTCTCATACCACCTTTGCGACTCTTGCCCAGGATTTTCTGTCTTACTTCCAGCTCCCCTTTCACTATGACACTGGTATTGAACTTTTGACTTCTTTCCGTCAATCATCTGCGACCCGCCTATCCGATCATGTCCATGAATTGCAGAGAAGAAAGAGCCTATGTCAATCCCCTACCTTTGAAGACCGTGTCTACATGGACTGGTTCCTTAGATCTCTCTTGCCTCCTATCAATAAATATGTCGCATCGCATTTTCCTCAAACTGAAGAAGCCGCTATCCAAATGGTGTTAAAATATGACCTGATCTATGCTCAGTCAGGTTATGTTTATACCGTTCTACCTGATCTTCCTAGACCCAGTGGTGCCAATGCACCGGGGGCATCTCATGCCACCGACGGTATCATTGGAGCTCTCTCCAATCCATACGCTCAACCTCCCATGGGCTATGGTTTTCCTAGGGGGGGGCCAACACCTCCTACACTTTTCCCCCTCCCGGTAGCATGTATCCACGATACGGCATGACTCCTCTTTTTTCCCAACCTCCTGTTTACCACATTGTTACCCAACCTCCTTATTATCCGTATCCACAGCCTGGTGCTTCAGCTCCTCCAGCATTAGCACCTTTTCCTCCCTTGCCTTCTCAACCCCCACAACAGCAGCCACTGCCCCCTTAGGGGCAGGTGTATGCACAGCAGGGTGCGATTAATCCTCCTCCCTCCAAAGAGACGAGGAAAGGTACTTAAAATCAATCTGCTCCCGATAATCCTAGACCTAATCCTCAAAATAATGCACCTAACACTGCTAACCAGCAACAGGGCACTCAGCCCAAGCAAGACAGGCCTGTTCCCACGAACCAACCTTGTTCTTGTTATGGTGTTTATGGTTATAACACGCACGATTCTCCTCTTTTACAATAGATGAAGCAGATGTGGGAGGCTCAAGAAACGTTGCGAGGACAGCAAGCCTCCCCTTTCATCCCTCCCAATGCTGCGCCTAGTCGGCCAACTACGCTTACTAATCCTTTCCCTCAGCAAGAATTTGTGGCTACCCAACCACTTGAAGGACAGGTGGCCACTCAACCTCTTCCATCTGGTACCTCCGATTACCAGATTCTCATGATGAACTCTGCTCAACCTCTAACCGTAGACATCAATCTTTAGACTCGGTCCTGTCAGTACAACAAGCCTCCCGCTATGTCTATCCCTGAGCCTCCTCCTTCAGTCTCTACAGAGCCTCTTTCGACACCTAATGATCCCTTGTAGATCCCTCGGCCTAAGGCAGAGGTTCATACCAATATCCCTAAAGGACCGCTATGCTGAAATGCTGCTTCTAGAAAAGCTGCCCATTCGTATAGCATAATAGATGTTTTGGCGCAATCTCCTGCTGCCATTTCAACGCTAGAACTCCTCTAGTCATGCCCTTCACAATGAAAAGCTCTACTATCTGCCATGGGCATTGTAGATCCTTCCAACGATCGATTTATTATCTTCGATGTTGACCAGTCAGAACATCCTCCTCTCCCTACTTCCGTCGCCTTCCAAATCCCAATCAAGATCCGAAACGCCAACGTTTCCCGGTGCATTATTGATGAGGGGGAATCCACCTGTGTGATGTTCGCTTATGTTTGGAAGCAACTCAGGTCACCTGAGTTTGCTCCTTCCACGATCACTCTCCAATCATGGGATGGCCACGCCTCCCAGCCCATTGGCCTTTTCCGCAATTGTCCTATTACTCTTGCGGGCAAGACTGTTTGTGTTGACATAGAAGTCATAGATGCCCCCTTAGATTACAACATTATATTGGGTCTTAGCTACACTTATGCGATGTCTGATGTCTCATCCTGCGGTCCACCACAAGATGTCCTTCCCTCATAACAGAAAGATAGTCACCATTGACCAGTTTACATATTACGAACCAAAGTCTCAGACCTCCCCTAAGTCCATCATCTCTTCGGTGGCCAATAATCAAACCGTCGATCCTTTGACCAGTGTCTCACCCAGAGTCTACAAAGATTCCTCATTGCTTGGTACATTCCCTATTCTTCCTCCTCCTATCTCTGATCCCAGCTCATCGAATGTTTGCATGATGTAATCGTCTCGGGTTTCCCTCAAGAAGCCCACCTCGGCTAGTTAGCAGCCTCCTCGCCCTCCGCAGCCTACTCCTAGCCCTTCGATTCAACCTTCTGGACCTCCTCCTCCTAGCTCTTCAGCTGGTATCTATGAGCCTCTTTACCCTCCTAAAATGGTTCTTCCAGGCCTTAACCATTTAGGAGCCGTCTCACCTGGCCATTACCCCTCCAGTCAGATACCGTTCCTAGCTCCACCCCCAGGAGTGTACATGGTACCTGTCATGGCCACCCTCTCTCTTCCTAACTTGACCCTTGGGATTCACGTCTGGTACCTTGATCCTCTAGTCGCTACCCCTCCTATTCAACCCAAACCTTATCTTTCTTTGACCTCGGTTCAACCAATCCCCATGACTTCTCTCGCGGCCCCAGTGCCTCGGACACCTCAACAGGAACCACCTCCTGTTGCAACTGCTTTGGTTAAGAAGGGTAAAACTCGCAAAGAGGCAACCAAAGACAAGGCTTCCCTAACAAACCCTGCCCCTCCTCGGCCTCCAAAGCGCACCATCTAGTGTGCTTTGTGTGATGTTGTCGGTCATGCCACCCATACTTTTCCAGATTTGCCTCATCTCAAGCCCATGGTTAATGTCGCGTTCCCTGAGTCTATGGTCCTGGAAACCTCTGTTCCTTCCTCGACTGCAGCTAGAAACCCCAAGACTATTCACACCAACCAACCTTGTGCTTTGTGTGATCTCCATGGCCATTAATTTCATCTTTTTCCCCGCCTTACGCATTACTGTACCTCTTTAGAGGTAGTTCGGAAGTACGAGATTGAGCAGAACCAATCCGCTTCTCCTGTACTTGCACAGTTTGCTGCAGGCCAGACTGAGGATTTACCCGCTCCTATTGACATTCCCCCTCCTGATGTCGAGATGATAGAGCATGCGGCCACCATCCTCTACCTATCATCATCCATGAGACCCTCGGTAGAAGCTCCCTCTGAATCTTCTCCTGTTGTTTCGCTTGACCTCCCTTCAGCGATCACCCTAGGCTCAACATCAGTGGATCCTTTATCTGCTTGTTCTTACATCATCCCCCGTGACGATGCACATGTGAGCCTTTCTTCTCATGATGATGAGTTAGGTAGCTTTGCCGCATCACGTGATCTCTCTTCCTCCAGTCATTCTTCCTTCTTTTGTGATGACGACATCATGGAAGCCATGTCCACCCCTAACTTCATCTTTCCCACCCATAAACAGGATTCCATCATCCGTACCTTTGGTGACTTATGCGGCCTGAGCTCAAGCTACGCCTCCGGTAGCTCCCACACTCCCCCTCACCGGTGGCATGTGAGTAGTATACATCCTACACATATCACTCCCTTTCAAGGAGTGCGTTCGATTTCTACTTTGAGCTCAAGTTGCCAGCATTGTTCTTCATCCTCCCATTTATTTTCTTGCGGCACCTTTCAGATGGACCCCCCATCCACACCTTATATCGGTTTTTCCAATGGTGCAAGTCGCTACTCCTAAAATCTAGCCTCGGCAGGTTGGGCCATTTTTACCCCCTTGCATTCGCTTGTTCTCTCAAACGGTGTATGCATTGGTACTACTACCAATAATCAGGCCAAATATGATGCAGTGTGGGGTTTATTAGCCGATTCCCTTTCACATCGCATCCTCCACCTTCATGTTCATTTAGATTCCCTGCTTCTTGTCATGCAATTGAATGGTGTCTATCGTGTGCATAATCCTATCCTTTTCAGAAGATATTTACAAGTGAAGCTTTTGATGCGTGAATTTGAAATCATTACTTTCATTCATGTACCTAGAGCACAAAATCACTATGTAGATAGCATTGCTAACCATATTTTAGATTGGAATTTAGCAAACGCATTTAACACAAGACAATAACATAAAAATATCAAAACGATGCATATCCATAATATGTGTCGTATAAAATGTTTTAGAGTCCACCGACTCTGATACATATGACATGCCCATAGCATGTTACAAAAACTCAAAACTGGGGGCACCACTTGCCCCTACACACTAATCACTATCTGGAGGATCCCGAGCCAATAGCTCTTCTCCCGCAGCTCGTAGATCATGCATACCCTATCCGGCCATTGTCATGCGCCGCATGACCCCTTGCCACTCAGAGGGTAGACTAATACATGGCTCTATGTACTGGTCATCTAAGTCTTGCCAGCCGTGCTCTAAAACACCGGTCAAAAGCCTCTAAGATCTATGACAGATATCCTCCAGGAGGGCTGCTGCATCGTCATTTTTTTGCGCCCTCGATCCACTAGATCCTTCGGCCCTCAATACTGCAGGTCGTCCCATGTACCTGGCCGGTTTTACCGATGCTGTATTTGCATACTAAAAGTAAAAGAATCAGTACCACATACAATATTCTAGAACTTTACATGCACATAAAAGATTAGCAATTTGTCTCTTACCATCAGGTCCCCATATTCGACCAGGCGGTAGTGGTAGATCCGGGTCCCCACAATAACTCATCCCACTATAGGGATAGTCGTCTATATACAGCAACATCTGATCCCAATGAAAAAAGAAATCAAGACAGAACACCCATCCAACTGCTCCACCTCCTCCTTTGCACAGTAGTCGCCCCCACTAGTGCATCTTAGGCTCTCTCGGGCCCTAATCTTGGAGCTGTATGCGAGGTCGAAGTGTCGAGATCTTCTCAAAGAAGAACGAGCACAAAATTGTACCATATGTACAGTCATGGTTCACTTGCCGCTTGCATAGCGACAACTGTCGTTTCAATAATGACAGCATCATCTAGGCCCACCCATAGTAGGTCCCACTCAAAACACTCTCCACAAGAATCATTTTCCCCCCAGTGATGTGATGGAGCGCCTGGTTTCCCAGGACCCGCAACACTGCTGCGGCCACAGCACGGGTTTCTAACCTCTCCAAATCCCCGATGGGTATCTGAGTCCCCTTGACTTGGAGACCTGGTCGACAATGGTGCTCTAAAAACTCTATGATATTCCTCCCATGCGGTTATACTGTCTGAGTATTCCCTACCATCCCAAGTGGTGGGAGACCAGTCAGGAAATATATATCTTGGACCGTCAACTCGATCTGATACCCCTGCACTATAAAGGCCTCATGGTCTGGATCCCAATAGCTGACAATCTGGGCCAATAAGGGCTCTCCAAATCTCATCAAAGGGTTCTCCACAAACTTCAGAACCCTAAATCTGGCCAAAGCACTGCGGACACCTTGATCCTCCCGGATCTACGATCGTAATGCGCCCAGGTCTCTCTCTCTCCAGTTGATCCATAATTCTGCCATATCTGCACAAAACCATCATATTTGTCAATATACAGATAGGAAATATTGTATCTCATCATAAAAACCTAGTGCTCAGCCAAAAAACAGCACAGAAAAACCCCTCCCTGACAGGTCGCACTTTTTAGGCCCAAACCTGGGATAGGTCGCAGTTTTTTGCCCAAAACTTGCTACCCAGGTCGCACTTTTTGCCCCAAAAAGTGTGACCCGGCTGTGAAGAGGAGTAGGGGTCTGTTCCTGAGCCCTAGGGACCTAATTTGAACTTTCAATCCACTGAAAAGAAAGAGTTGGGTTAGGCCTCTTACCTGTAACTCACGGATCTTGATTCCAACGGTCGGTTTGTCTGTTACGATCACTGCAAGATTTAGGGCCTTCTCTCCTCTCTACATTCACCACAGCTCCACATGCAAATGAATGAATTTGGAAGGAAAATACCTTATTAAAAGAAAAACCCCTGATTTTTCTTTCGCCTGCTGCGACCAAACCATAGCTCAGTTTTCCAAACCGTCCGTACCGTTGGAAATCTATCACCGAGCCCTCAAATGGGTATCCGTTTATTATTTGTGATTTGATACTTCACCGCAACACTTTTTGGTCATGAAGGGTCACTTCACCACTCCTCAAAATTGAATTTCTTCACCTGCAACACTCGTACTTGGGGCACCCCTTTGCCTTCATACTTTTCCATGCTTGTGTCGATCTTCGTCGTGAGTAACCATGATATACTCATGCTTTTATGGTCCCCATTGGACCTTTTTCTCTGTGTGGCAGCACCATCGAGTTTCCCTTGTTTAGAGCATCTGATTCGAGTCATCATTGCATTCATGGAGTCTATCCCGAGTCCTTTTGTATCTCGCATAGTCCTCCATCCTTCATTGCTTGTTTCCTCTCTCGTGTTGCACATCATGGCCTTCAGTCCCATTGTCCCCTATCCCTCATCATATTGTGTCAGTCAATTCCAGGTCATCCATGCCCTGTATGCTCTAACAAGGGAATTTGTCCATCCACTACTCAGTAACCCCCATTTTTCATCATCACCCCTGGTGTCCGTCTATCAGTCACTCTACTATTTTCTTTCATGCCTTAGTTGAGGACCTCTTATTGCATCACCTATGGTGGACCTCCTTCTGTCGACATCAGATCATTCATTCCAGAAGACAGGTCTAAAGGGTGGTGTACCTTGGTTCCAGCTTCCACTATTGTTCGATGCCTCGGATCAGGAAAAGGGACTCCTTCTAGCCCTTTGACTTGATTGTTTCTCAACTCCATCTCCTTTTCAGCATGATCGAGATCCGTATACTTGATGGTTCAGTGATGCAGCAGATTGGATCGGTGATTCCCGAGTGTGTGTGAGATGTTTCAACCCTCATGAGGGGGTGGCCCTACATGTAGCCCCCCACATACCTGGATGACTTCTTCACTACAGCCTTCGATGTAGCTCCATATATTTGATGATGTCAGCCTCAGCCGCTTGCAGCACCTTCTTGATTGCATGTATCAGTCAGATTTTCAGAGCCCTTTCCTGTTTACAGGGTCATCTGGGTTGTTTTTGTATCTCATGTACTCAGATATTATTGTACAAGTCCTGGCTATTATCCCAGGCACAATATGTATGTGGGATGCATTATCATGTTATTTACCTGGCTCATGTTTATGCGGCATTTATTATAGTGACCAGTCCCGTGGTTTTCCGGATGCCTTATTTTTTGTACTATTGCCTCGGCGGGCATAGGTATGCCTCCCCCGCCGCCTATAGCAAGTACTCCCTTACAAAAGAGACTTGCCGTACCTGTAAGTCTTGCCTCCTCAGGGTCTAGTCCTTTCAGCACATTGGTCTACCTTATACTTCTCTCTCTTTGATTTCCCCTTCGGTGTCTAGTGATTGAGTTCTTACAACGTACTTCAGTCATACGATTAGCTCCTAACGCTCGCACGCTGGGGGGAAATCTGTTACACCATTTTTTGGTCATCTAACCTATTATCATTATATGGATCCAAGTACACCATGTAAGACCAATTCTACCCTAAGTAAAATTGCTTTCACTATAAAAATAACTTAGTAAACCACCTTTATTAAGTTGTTTATGTTCTAAATAGGAAACCCCATGAGGAAATATTAAATAAATCTACATTTGTTTGATTTTCCTCAAGGAATAATTAATTAAACAACAGTTTGATTAATATTCCTAGTTATATTTAACCTAAAACAAGGAAATTAATTAGATAAATCATTATTTATCTCCTAAAGAATAGTTATTTAAACCTTATTTAAATAATATTCTTTGTTAAATATGACTAAATCACCCATAAATAATTAAATAAATCATTATTTATTTGATTATTACTCAACCACATCCTTAAAATGATAAATAAATCATTTATTTATTTATTATTTACAAATAAAGGGATTTGAACCAAGTCAAATTCCTTTTCCCTCCAACAAATATAATAAAATATTCCATAAAAGTTGGATCTTGATTTGGTTAATAATATTTTAATTATGCACCAATATCTAGACTAACTCAATATTTTGTTATAAATAGAAGGGTTTTCCCATTCATTTACCACCTTTTGTTGCCTAAAGATCACTCTGGATCTATACTTTTGGTCTGACTACTGATCCACCATCATATTCATATTTTGCTACCATTTTTTTTTTTGGGTTTTCTACACCATCAAGAGAGAGGAATTTTAGATATGAAGTGTTGAGGACTTACAAGAACCCATCCCATTGAGGAGAATAGGGAACACCCTCTTTTGTTTTCCTCCCAGGTGCCATTAATACAAAATTCATTCAACATATTCTTGTCTTGTCTATTGGATGCATGGAGTAAATCTTGTTTTTTCTACTACTTAATGTCTTCTAATGCATAGATCTAGATTTTTGCAGCATCTGAAGATATTGACAACCATCTTTGCTGTTAGGGCTGTTGTTATGCACAACTAAAGTGGTATTTTTTTGTACGCTTGTAATTAAGATTCATACTAACACCATCATAACACTTTCACCTCATACTTGGATCATGAATACATTACCAAACTATTGAAGTCTATATAAGGAGAAACCATCCACTAGAGTACATATATAACTAGTCATTGTATTGACTAGTATAATAGGATATCCATTCTTGTACATGGTTCATTCATCATCTATATTAACTCCCCCTTAATGTAAAAATTAATCTCCTAGACTCTACAACCAACAACATGGTCAACTCATAGAGCATCCATCCAACACATGGATGACTCTTACAAGTGTTAAAGAACTCCCTAATAAAGGTTATTGCACTAAACTGGACAAGTTATCCAAGTCATCAAGGAAACATAACAAAGGGGTATGCATGCATATCCAAGCCTTAAAACAATATTCCCTTTACACGTTACATCCATATAGGTACATACATTCTTCGTCTCATGGAGACATCAAGTATAAGCTCAAAATTTTCAAGGACTAATACATTGAATCAAAACATTTTCCTACAAAAACAAGGTCTGAATCACATTACAATATGGTCTTGAGTATGATTTAGTCAAAGAATCTCACACACTTTTACCTTGATTTAACCATCATTTGTTCTCCATTCTACCATAACACTTCCACATACGCTATCATTTTCTTTCCTTCGACCAAACTCCAAAGAAATATTTGATGTATTTAGGACCACATACATTCCCACACCATTCTAATCCAAAATTTTGTTTGCAATAAAATCTTTGTTTCTCTAACAAGAACAATGTAACTTTCTTTCTTCTCAAAACCAAAAGTTTCCATGCTCCTCCATTCACCTAGAAATGTAATCCCAACATATGGTAGTTGACAACCAAATGTATCACTAATGCCCCATAGAATGACTAGGAACCTATTGTACTCCAAGGCCTAACATCAACCTGACTATAAATACTGAACAATGTGACATCCTATAGACATACTTCCATCTATCGAGACACCAAAGTACCCAACCACGATGATCGCTAGCTCTCTAGGATAATAGTCTGGATAGAAGATGTATCCATCTCACTTATACTTTTTGTATGCACTTTACAACGAGGAATTATAGTGCAACATTCATCAAACAATGTATTTGGAGGTAGAAAAAACACATATCTAGAATTTATTTCTAGCCACATCTATGGCATGTAGTACTACAAACCATTCCATTACCCATGCAAGTCTACAAATTATTCCATTAGCAATATAGGACTATGAATAATTAGCAAGACATGATACACATGATAGGATTACAATCCTCCTCCTCTAGAATCACACACATACTTGGCATCTTTTTCTAGGTCTTCAGTGTCACTACCTAATCATTATCTTGAATTCTCAGATTCACACGCCTATGATTTGTTAGAGTAGCTAATTACAATAAAATAACTACATTTCATATTGAGTTAGATAGAATCAACACATCATTAAAGTATATTAAATCATAAGACACTTCCATTATATATCTACATCAGCATACAATGTTTAATCCAATAAACTAATCATGCTTTTAACACGGGCACACACTAACACTTCACAATTTTAAATATTGTACAAAAACCTTTGGTAACACCAAAATCTTGGTGAAATGAAGTTTCCATTCCATTCACACCAAAATATTCATGTTAATTACTATGAGTGTGAGCAATAACATTATCCAATAAGTAAAAAATTCCATTAATCTATTCTTGAACCCCTTTTGTTTAGGAATTGAAGTGAGGACTGCTTCAGAACAACGTGACAAATAGGTAGCATGATCATAAGCAACAAAATGATACACTATGTCACATGGGTGGGTTTTTAATACCAAGAACCTATACCATTTAACCAACATAAAAATAAACTATTGGAAGCATCCCAAAGTCATTTAAACAACAAATAGCTTACATTGAAAAAACATTTTGAATCAAAACACACATCTTACTCTCGACAAATGGAAATTGTTTTTTTAGTCTTTAGGGATCTTGGTATAAACATCCTTGGGATTCTTCCCATCCACTGTGCAATCGATGGAGAGGGACATGCCTGAAATCTCGTTCACTATCTTTTCACCTTCACCATGGACCTCACCTTCTTAACCCTTGACTCTAAATAATTCAAGCCTATATCAGTTTTGCAGTCACTTTCCTTAGCCCTACAACCTCTCTAAAACCAAAAATGAACAAAACCCAACTAGAGACACAAATTCAAATGGAAGGGATAGGTCACCCCCATGTGTGATTCCTCAAGCATTCATACTCCTTAGAAAAAATCATATGCCATTTTCACTACTTCCTCCTTTGCGCTAGATTTTCCACCTGCCTCAATGTTGGAGTTCGAGGTAAATTGATTGGATGGAGTCTTGAGATTGAGTACCCCAAGTAAAAAAATGTCGCATGGGTTTCATCTTAGAAATTAAGGTCGAAATTCTACGGAGTGCACTTGAAAATGGAGTAGTTTGATGATGCAACATTTTGGTTGCCTTGACATTTGATCATCTTCTCTATGGGCGAACCCATCTCATCTTTGACAACCTCCATAATTTGTGTGTGCAAGTGTTCTTCCACAACATTTATTAACCTCCATTTTCTTCCATCGCCCATTTTCCATGGCTCATCATTGGTCACCTCACTGGTACAGACAAGCGACTTGCACTTAATTTGATGGTCACATTCATCTATGCAGTAGGCCGGAATTAATGCTACATTTCCTCCCACCCCTCATCCTTTTGTCATGGAGATACCCTAGCCCCTTTGGATTCCACATGACGTTGTTCCTCCTCCTCACCCATAAAATATAGAGAAGCCCAATAATGTATGCCGAGAGGAGTGCAACAAACTAAGAAAACTATAAGCTAGAAATCACCCCTATGACATGGTTTGGACAAAGGGTAGGTGAAGGATATATTGAGTGAGAATTTATCTCTTGGGACCAAATTCATTAACCACTTCTATGACATACATAATCATGAAATAATAATTTTTTTTTTAATAGAATGATTAAGGGCTTTATACTAACAAATTTGGATTAGGTACCAAAACCCTTATATAACTTTTCCAAAACAAAATTTCTTCAGACCAGAGAGCATTCAAGGAATTTGTAGAAATTGGGATTGGAGTTCCAAATTAACCCAAATATTTTTACACTTTAAATCCTACAAAACTTCCCATAATATAGCAAAATTTACATTGTATCATATCAAATTATATACTCATGACTTAATACGACAAAGCATAGTATCAAAGCTAACATAAATTGGACTTGTTTGTGTCGTAACCCTTGAGTCAACGAGCTCTCTTCCCTCTAGCAATAGCGTTGGTGCCTTATGCACTCACAATATTTGACGGAATTCCAAACCCAGTGATCTCTAGAACCGCTAAAATAATAACATTTTTACTAGTTGCACAAATTGACACATTTTTGTACATGTCAACTAGATTCTTTTGAACTAGGTATTCATTATCTTTTAATGAAAATAAAAAGTAGGTATCTTTATTTAAATCATGTTGATCACTTTCAGATTAAAATTAAGCAAAATTTATTAAATATTTAATTTGAAAACAAAATTAGAAAAGTGATGAATAGTAGATGGAAACATGGAAAAAAATGTTGTTGGTGGAAATGAGCACAACTATGTGGAGAATTCTATATATCATATATCACCTGTCAACATGGATAGAGAGAGGCTAAATGAAATTGAGCACTTATCTCATGTAATAATGTTTTTTACTCATTATCGATATCTAACTTTTTCTTGAATTTGATAATAAAATGTCAAAAAATATTAATTCAAAAAATATATTTTTAAAATATAAACTCAATTTAAAATAAACGAAAAATTTTCACGAAATTCCCATATGTATGAAAATTAATCTACCTAAAAATTTAACAAAGTATATTTGTTAACATATTAACTTACTCTTAATTGAACTTCATACTTTTTCCACAAAAATTGCTATGCTTCTCTTTAGGTCGAATTTGAACATGTTATTAGTCCCTACCCACCCTTTGGGCAGGGACTCTTGTAATCGATATGCTTTATAATATGAGCCATTGTAATAGTTATGCTTTGAAATATGAGCTATTCACAGGGTTAAAAACAATTAATCCAAAGTTTAGTTTGTTATTTTATCAATGGCTTTTGGATGGCCTATCACATATGCACAACAAGTTTTTTTAAGCCAATAAAAAATTTGAAGGTTTTATTTGGCCTTTACCCGAAGCATCTCCTACATCATATTCACTGATATTTTAGGTTAAAAGATATATTTCATGAATAATTTTCAGGAATTGAAGTAACACTAACATAGCAGTACCCCATAACTTTAAATAATTGGTGCCACAAGTCATGTACATAGTCCTCCTATGCAGCCATGTCCAGAGAGGTGTGTTGCGGTGTCATCTAGAGAAGGTGTGCTGCCAGGTGTGATGCCGTGTACAGATAAGGTGGCAAGAAGATGGCATTGGTGCCATCTACATAGTCCTCCTACTTGACATCTGCTATCGGTTATTCTTCAAGAACAACCTTCTTTCCCTAGCTCATTCAGGCTGCTCGTTTGGTTGTGCAACTACTGAAACAAATATTTTGGATGCCCTGTTCAATAAACTGATTCTCGCCGAATAAATGTGCATAGTACAAAAACACTGGTTCTCCCCAACTAACTGTGCATAGTACAACGGTTCTGAGGTACTATTTTTTTCAACGATCTGGGGTACTATTTTTTTCAACGACTTCTCGTGCTGGGACTGAAGCATCGACTGAATAAATAGCTTCAAACACTTCCTGTGCCCGGTGCCCCTGAATTTTGATGGAAAACTGGATATGTGTAAGGCTATATGTATGCCGTTGCTACCTCTACTGATGCAGGTGCCACTTTCTAAATATATTTTATTACATTTTATACTGATGCAGGTAACATTTTATAAATAGATGTTATTACATTTTATAAATAGACCTGTTTGATCTACTTCTACAAATTTTAATTATAAGGTAACCTTTAGGAGCTTTCTATGAAACTCATTTATTTTTTTCTCCACTATTCAGCTGTGATATAAAAAGAAGGATTTGTAGAATCAATTTCAAACAACTGAAATATTATATTTTCTTCACAACATGTTGCCTTGATGAAGGTTGTTCAATGTGCTCATAATTGCAGTTGGAACTGTGGTTATAATCATGTTGGCCCAACAACTGAATAACATCCTTTAGTACACCCAATCCTAAATGCAACATCTGCAATATCTTCAGGATTAAGGATTATTGACCCAAAGGAACAACCTATGTTGCTCCCAGAAACTCAATTGTTTCAGCACTTTCAAACATCTTCACTCTAGTGTTTGGATCTTCCAAGGATGGTACCTTACAAAGGTTTAGCCATAAAATGAAAAGCAATAAAATTTCAGATTACATTGCAAATAACTACTGAACCCAAGGAAAGATGCATGTTGGTGTTACAAAATTCTTAACTTTGGTATCGCTGAAACTTGATAGCTATTAAGATTTTGAATTGTTTCTTCAAGCAAAGAAAATTACGGTGGGGGAATTGTAAAATGCCAATAATATGAGTTAAATTGGCAAAATCAATGCCCAGAAAGAAGAGCACTTGCTTATTGAAACAAAGTAGATGGAAATTTTGAAAAAATTTGTAGCCTAGCTAAGAGACAAATCTTGACGAGTTTGTAGAATGATAACTTCAATTGAGATGTCCAAAAATTAATTTATTTCACTTCCGAACACAGGAGAAATCCTTAATAAAGTAAAACTTGGCATATCCTGTTTTCTCGGAAAGATTCTGCCGATTTGGGATTCCTAGATATATGGTTTGAAAATATTGCTACAGATCTTGCTGGAGTACATATTGCTACAAAACCTATTGAATCTATTGAAATTGAAACGGTTATAGAACCTGTAGAAGTATAAATTGTTATAGAACCCGCTAATGTCTAAACTTATCTAGAATCTATTGAGGTGAATATGGCTACAGAACCAATGGGAGTGATGACAGGAGAGACTATTATCAGTAGTGCTACAGATCTTATGAGGGATATTTTGAAAGAAAATATGAGACATGTGCTTAGCAGCTGATCTTGTTTATTTTGGATTTTTATTAGTTGTAACATTTTTGTGTTTGCTTTCCTTTCCATTATTCTCATCCTCGTGCCTTGGCAAGGAAAATACCCTTATCTTGAGTGTTCCTAGATATTTTCAATCTCGTGCTCCTCCTGCCTGTGAAAATCAATCTATTGTCATTACTATCAATCTACTGCGATTAAAAAGGGGCATGCACACAAAACATTTCATCAATTTTCTTGCGTTAACTTCTCTTAAAATTAAAATACCAATTTCTTAGATAATTGATACGATTGTAAAAAAAAAATATATGTCATGTTGTGTGTTACACTTCGCTCCATGTTTATTGGATACCTAAATGCACCAGTGGATTTCTAAATCAGCAATTAGCATATTCTAAAGGTGACTTGAATACTTTTTCAGGTTGTAATGGTTTAGATAAATATGACAAGTACAAAATAGGTAGGTCGTATCCTCCTTACACCATAAATGATAGGAGAAAACATATAACAAAATGTGTATTTTCTAAGTACATGGATTTTCCATTAAAAGTTCAAATCAAATTGTTTACAATGAGTTATATTTTCATATAAAATTGATGAAATATTCTCTGTAATTAAATTTTTTTAATTTACAATATATTTATTTATCAAAATAACACATATCGGATAGAAGAAAATATATTGAGTTTGAATGTTCAAATTTAAGATATTTTTCATATGGTCCAATACTAAAGCCAATTTATATTATTTGTATTATTGATATGAATTATTCATTTCAATTTTATTATATCTTTTTATTTATTGTTATATATTTATAATTTATATTTTATTTGTGTTATTGATATGAATTATTCATTTTAATTTCATTATTATATTTTAATTTATTGTTATATATTTATAATAAATTAAATAAGTTTAAATTTACTAAATGGAAGAGTCAGATGGTAGATGGAAACATGGAAAAGAAAATTGTTTATTCATATTTTAATATTATTTTTGCATGAATGACCAATACTATTTTCAAACGTATTGGCCTTGTCACTATGTGAAATATTTCGTAGGAGTACCATTTCTAGCATAAAAATCATTAGAAAAAGTAAAGCACCCACACATGTGCATATATTATTTTTTCACAAAATTGCAAGCTAACATAGTTTAATTAGTAAACAAACTAAAAATCCCAAGAAATTCATATATTTCAATTTTACATATGTGATTTTCACTTTGCACACAAACCATTCCACACACAAAGTTCCTTAAGTGC
Source organism: Pinus albicaulis (assembly GCA_034641835.2). NCBI lineage: Eukaryota > Viridiplantae > Streptophyta > Pinopsida > Pinales > Pinaceae > Pinus > Pinus albicaulis. Next base: position 27,774,536 of record MU968450.1, read on the forward strand.
TTTTTGAAGAGTAATCTAGAATATAGAAGCTACCATATTTAGTGTAGTCCAGTTCATATCACTTTGTGTTGAATGAGATTTATTCCCAAGGTCTGATAACCATCTTGGAAAGACCATTTTCTTGCTCTTTTTCTTCTTGACAATATCTACTACTACTATGGCTACTGTTATTTTGTGCTTCATTCATTTATTCGATTAAGTCATCTGTATTAAAATATGTATCAATCACATATATTATGTCTTTGGTATCAACTTTTGTTATTATTTCAACTATATTACATGTTGCATCACTTTTCATTATCAACTCTTTTGTGGCACAACGTGCATCATTTGTTTGGATGATTTCATGTGTAGCACAAGATGCATGAACCTGTTCTATAGGCTCTTCTATATCACAAATTGCATCTACCTTTATTGTAGACACTGCATCAATCATATCATCAATCTCATCTTCTTTTTTTCTTCAATTTTATTTGGAGTGCCTCAATCAATTGTTCTTTCATATATATTTCATTATGAAGATCTTTTGCAGTTTCTAGTGTGTCAGCAATTTGATGTAATGTCCCTAGTTTCTATGCTTTTATTAAACATTTGAACAAGTCCTAAAGAGTACAGTGGACCCCAAAGGAAAACAATTGTGTGGATTTATTTTATTATTTTAACAAAATAAAATGGAAATTAAATTGTGCAAAGACTAGATTATGATTAGAGATCTGGAAACAAAATCCATGAGGGTGGATAAGGTTCATAAGACTTTCCCAGTTCTCCAAAAATCCTTGGAGGAAATAAATTAAATATTAAAAATTAGATTGGAGATAAAAATCTAAAAGGCTACCCCAGTAAAGAGGAAGTTATTGGGAAGAGGTGGGATAAAGCTAGAAAGAGGAAAAGCTAGCTTTAAAGTACTTTTGTGGAAGAAACAAAAAGAAATCCTAGGAAAAAAGGAAAACAACATCATAATTTAATTGGATGCAATTAAGGAAACAAGCTGATGGGAAAGCAAGCTAAAATAAGAAGATTCTTAATAGACAAGGGGTTGTCTATTGCTGGAAAATTGATCTCTACTTGGAGGGAGTTGTGGAGAAAGAGCTCAAAGGTTGGGTGGAACCTAGTCTACCTTAAGTGGTATGCACTAGTTAATCTCATTTTAAATTAGATATTTATTTTTATTATGCTTATATTGATGAAGTAAGATTGTAGAAATGCATTTGGTTAAATGTGTTCAAGATTAGTTCTGTACATTTAACAGAGTAGACTATAAATAAATACAGTGATCCTCTGTAGTGTTGTACAGATGAGAAACTGACGAGTACCAACTCTCAGAATGTCTAAACCTTCTTAAAGGTTTAGATCTGAGGTTAGGTGACTCTCAGAAAATGATTACTATATAATATTATTGTTCTAATATTATTTTACAAATCAGTAACTTCTATAGGAATTTAATACAGAAGGGAAATACATGTGTATGACAAATAATGTGTAAATATTATATTCAAGCCAATTCCTATGTTGTATTATAAATGGACAAAATAGTTTATGAGCTGAATATGTACTATACAATCTCCCTGACCTTTATCTACTTGTTCTTACGTCATCCCCTGTGACGATGCATATGTGAGCCTTTCTTCTCATGATGATGAGTCAGGTAGCTTCATCGCATCACATGGTCTCTCTTCCTCCAGTCATTCCGCCTTATTTTGTGATGACGACATCATGGAAGCCATGTCCACCCCTGACTTCATCTTTCCCACCCATAAATGGGATGCCATCATCCGTACCTTTGGTAACTTACGCGGCTTGAGCTCAAGCTATGCCTCTGCTAGCTCCCACACTCCCCCTCACCGGCAGCATGTGAGTAGTAGACATCCTACCCAGATCACTCCCTTCCGCGGAGTGTGTTCGATTTATACTTTGCGCTCAGGTTGCCAGCATTGTTCTTCATCCTCCCATTTATTGTCTTGCGGCACCTTTCAGATGGATCCCCCATCCACACCTTATATCCGTTTTTTTGATGGTGCAAGTCGCTACTCCCGGAATCTAGCCTCGGTAGGTTGGGCCATTTTTACCCCCTTGCATTCACTTGTTCTCTCGAATGGTGTATGCACTGGTACTGCTACCAATAATCAAACCGAATATGATGCAGTGCGAGGTTTATTAGCCGATGCCCTTTCACATCGCATCCTCCATCATCATGTTCGTTTAGATTCCCTGCTTCTTGTCATGCAATTGAATGGTGTCTATCGTGTGCATAATCCTATCCTTTTCTGAAGATATTTACTAGTGAAGCTTTTGATGTGTGAATTTGACATCATTACTTTTAGTCATGTACCTAGAGCACAAAATCACTATGTAGATAGAATTGCAAACCATATTCTATATTGGAATTTAGCACACGCATTTAACACAAGACAATAACATAAAAATATCAAAACGATGCATATCCATAATATATGTCATATAAAATGTTTTAGAGTCCACCAACTCTGATACATATGACATGCCCATAGCATGTTACAAAAACTCAAAACTAGGGGCACCACCTGCCCCTACACACTAATCACTATCTGGAGGATCCCGAGCCAATGGCTGTGCTCCTGCAGCTCGTAGATCACACATACCCTGTTCGGCCATCGCCATGCGCCGCATGACCCCTCGCCACTCAGAGGGTAGACCAATGCATGGCTCTATGTACTGGTCATCTAAGTCTTGCCAGCCACGCTATGAAACACCGGTCAAAAGCCTCTCACATCTATGATGGATATCCTCCAGGAGGGTTTTTGCATCCTCATTTTTCTGTGCCCTCAATCCATTAGATCCTGCGGCCCCCGATACTGCAGGTTGTCCCATGTACCCGACCGATTTTACCGGTGTTATATCTGCATACCAAAAGTAAAAGAATTAGTACCACATACAATATTCTAGAACTTTACATGCACATAAAATATTAGCAATTTGTCACTTACCATCAAGTCCCCATATTCGACCAGGCGACAGTGGCAGATCCGGGTCCCCACAAAAACTCATCCCACTATAGGGATAGTTGTCTATATACAGCGGCATCTAATCCCAATGAACAAATAAATCAAGACGGAACACTCGTCCAACTACTCCACCTCCTCCTTTGCACAGTAGTCGCCCCCACCGATGCATCATAGGCTCTCTCGGGCCCCCATCTTGGTGCTGTATACGAGGTCGAAGTGTTAGGATCTTCTCAAATAAGAATGAGCACAAAACTGTACCATATGCACAGTCATGGTTGACTTGCCGCTTGCATAGCGACAACTGTCATTTCAACAATGACAACATCATCTAGGCCCACCCATAGTAGGTCCCACTCAAAACACTCTCCACAAGCATAATTTCCCCCCCAGTGATGTTATGGAGTGCCTGGCTTCCCAGGATCCGCAGCATCGCTGCGGCCACAACACGGGTCTCTAACCTCTCCAAATCCCTGATGGGTATCCGAATCCCCTTGACTTGGAGATCTGGTCGACAATGGTGCTCTACAAAATCTATGATATTCCGCCCACGTGGTAATACTGGTTGAGTATTCCCTACCATCCCAAGTGTTGGGAGACTAGTCAGGAAATATATATCCTAGACCGTTAACTCGATCTGGTGCCCCTGCACTATAAAGACCTCATGATCTGAATCCCAATAGCTGAAAATCTGGGCCAATAAGGGCTCTCCAGCTCTCATCAAAGGGTTCTCCACAAACTTCAGAACCACAAACCTGGCCAAAGCACTACGGACACCTTGATCCTCCCGGATCTCCGATCACAATGCGCCCAGGTCTCTCTCTCTCTCCAGTTGATCTGTAATTCTGCCATATCTGCACAAAACCATCATATTTGTTAGTGTACAGATAGGCAAGATTGTATCTCATCATAAAAACCTATTTCTCAGCCAAAAAACAGCATAGAAAAACCCCTCCCTGACAAGTCACACTTTTAGGCCCAAACCTGGGACAGGTCGCAGTTTTTAGCCCAAAACTTGCTACCCAGGTCGCACTTTTTGCCCCAAAAAGTGCGACTCGGCCGTGAAGAGGAGTATGGGTCTGTTCCTGAGCCCTAGGGACCTAATCTAAACTTTCAATCCACTGAAAATAAAGAGTAGGATTAGGCCTCTTACCTGCAACTGACGGATCTCGATTCCAACGGTCGGTTTGTCTGCTATGATCGTCGCAAGATTTAGGGCCTTCTCTCCTCTCTACATTCATCACATCTCCACATGCAAATGAATGAATTTGGAGGGAAAATACCTTATTAAAAGAAAAACCCATGATTTTTCTTTCGCCTGCTACAGCCAAACCGTAGCTCAGTTTTCAAAATAGTCTGTACCGTTGGAAAGCTCTCACCGAGACCTCAAATGGGTGTCCGTTAGTTTTTCGTGATTTGATACTTCACCACAACACTTTTCAGTCACGAAGGGTCACTTCACCACTCCTCAAAATCTAATTTCTTCACCTACAACACTTGTACTTGGGCACCCCTCTACCTTCATACTTGTCCATGCTTGTGTTGATCTTCGTCGTGATTAACCATGATATACTCATGCTTTTATGGTCCCCATTGGACCTTTTTATGTTTGTGGCAGCACCATCGAGTCGCCCTTGTTTAGAGTATCCGAGTCGAGTCATCTTTGCATTCATGGAGTCTATCCCGAGTCCTTTTATCTCCCGCATAGTCCTCCATCCTTCATTGCTTGTTTCCTCTCTCATGTTTCACATCATGGCCTTCAGTCCCACTGTCCCCTATCCCTCATGATATTGTGTTAGTCGCTGCCAGGTCATCCATGCCCTTTATGCTCTAACAAGGGAAGTCGTCCATCCGCTACTCAGTAACCCCCATTTTTCATCACCACCCTTGGTGTCTGTTAGTCAGTCACCCTACTATTTTCTTTTGTGCCTTAGTTGAGGACCTCTTATTGCCTCACCTATGGCGGACCTCCTTCTGTCGACATTAGATCATTTATTCCCGAAGACAGGTCTAAAGGGCGGTGTACCTTGGTTCCAGCTTCCACTCTTGTTCGGTGCCTCGGATCAGGCAAAGGGACTCCTTCTAGCCCTTTGACTTGATTGTTTCTCAGCTCCAGCTCCTTTTCAACATGATCTAGATCCGTATACTTGATGGTTCAGTGATGCAGCAGATTGGACCAGTGATTCCTGGGTGTGTGTGAGATGTTTCAACCCTCATGAGGGGGTGCCCCTACAGGTAGCCCCCCACATACCCGGATGACTTCTTCACTCCAACCTTCGATGCAGCTCCATATATTTGATGATATCGACCTCATACACTTGCAGCACCTTCTTGATTGCATGTATCAGTCAGATCTTCAGAGCCCTTTCCTGTTTACAGGGGCATCTGGGTTGTTTTTGTATCTCATGTACTCAGATATTATTGTAAAAGTCTTGGTTGTTATCCCAGTTACAACATGTATGCGGGATTCATTATCATGTTATTTACCTAGCTCATGTTTATGCCAGCATTTATTATAGTGGCTAGTCCCATGGTTTTCCGGACGCCTTATTTTTTGTACTATTTCCTTGATGGGCATAGGTATGCCTCCCCCGCCGCCTATAGCAAGTACTCCCTTACAAAAGAGACTTGTCACACCTGTAATTCTTGCCTCCTCAGGGTCTAGTACTTTCAACATTTTGGTCTACCTTATACTTCTCTCTCTTTGATTTCCCCTTCGATGTCTAGTGATTAAGTTCTTACAATGTACTTCGGTCATACGATTAGCTCCTAACGCTCGCACGCTGGGGGGCAATCTGTTACACTATTTTTTGGTCATCTAACCTATTATCATTAGATGGATCCAAGTAAACCATGTAAGACCAATTTTACCCTAAGTAAAATTGTTTTCACTATAAAAATAACTTAGTAAACCACCTTTATTAAGTTGTTTATGGTCTAAACGGGAAAACCCATGAGGAAATATTAAAAAAATCTACATTTGTTTGCTTTTCCTCAAGGAATAATTAATTAAACAACAGTTTGATTAATATTCCTAGTTATATTTAACCCAAAACAAGGAAATTAATTAGATAAATCATTATTTATCTTATTATTTCCTAAATAATAGTTATTTAAACCTTATTTAAATAACATTCTTTGTTAAATATGACTAAATCACCCACAAATAATTAAATAAATAAATATTTATTTGATTATTACTCAACCACATCCTTAAAATGATAAATAAATCATTTATTGATTTATTATTTACAAATAAAGGGATTTAACCCAAGTCAAATTCTTTTTCCCTCCAACAAATATAATAAAATATTCCATAAAATTTGGATCTTGATTTGGTTAACAATATTTTAATTATGCACCAATAACTAGACTAACTCAATATTTTGTTCTAAATAGAAGGGTTTTTCCATTCGTTTACCACCCTTTGTTGCCTAAAGATCACTATGGATCTATACTTTTGGTATGACTATTGATCCACCATCATAGTCATATTTTGCTACCATTTTTTTCTAGGTTTTCTACACCATCAATAGAGAGGAATTTTAGATTTGAAGTGCTGAGGACTTACAAGAACCCATCCCATTGAGGAGAATTGGGAACACCCTCCTGTGTTTTCCTCCCAGGTGCCCCTAATACAAAATTCATTCAACATATTCTTGTCTTGTCTATTGTATGCATGGAGTAAATCTTGTTTTTTCTACTGTTTAATGTCTTCTAATGCATAGATCTAGATTTTTGCAGCATTTATCTTGATCACCTAATTGCAGATCTGAAGATATTGACAACCATATTTGCTGTTAGGGCTGTTGTTATGCACAACTAAAGTGGTCTTTTTTCATAGGCTTGGAATTAAGATTCATACTAACACCATCATAACACTTTCACCTCATACTTGGATCATGAGTACATTACCAAACTATTGAAGTCTATATAAGGAGAAACAATCCACTTGAATACATAGATAACTAGTCATTGTATTGACTGGTATAATAGGATATCCATTCTTGTACATGGTTCATTCATCATCTATATTAAATCCCCCTTAATGTAAAAATTCATCTCCTAGACTCTACAACCAACAACATGGTTCACTCATAGAGCATCCATCCAACACATGGATGACTCTTACAAGTGTTAAAGAACTCCCTAATAAAGGTTATTGCACTAAACTTGACAATTTATCCAAGTCATCAAGGACACATAACAAAGGGGTATGCATGCATATCCAAGCCTTACAACAATATTCCCTTTACACGTTACATCCATATAGATACATACGTTCTTCATCTCATGGAGACATCAGGTATAAGCTAAAAATTTTCAAGGACTAACACATTGAATCAAAATATTTTCCTACAAAAACAAGGTCTGAATCACATTACAATATGGTCTTGAGTATGATTTAGTCAAATAAACTCACACACTTTTACCTTGATTTAACCATCATTTTCTCTCCATTCTACCATAACACTTCCACATGCGCTATCATTTTCTTTCCTTAAACCAAACTCCAAAGAAATTTTTGATGTATTTAGGACCACATATTTTCCCACACCATTCTAATCCAAAATTTTGTTTGCAATAAAATCTTGGTTTCTCTAACAAGAACAATGTAACTTTCTTTCTTCTCAAAACCAAAAGTGTCCATGCTCCTCCATTCACCTAGAAATGTAATCTCAACATATGGTAGTTGACAACCAAATGTATCACTAATGCCCCATAGATTGACTAGGAACCTATTGTACTCCAAGGCCTAACATCAACCTGACTATAAATATTGAACAATGTGACATCCTATAGACATACTTCCATCTATCGAGACACCAAAGTACGCAACCATGATGATCGCTAGTTCTCTAGGATAATAGTCTGGATAAAGGATGTATCCATCTCACTTATACTTTTTTTATGCACTATACAACGAGGACTTATAGTGCAACATTCATCAAACGATGTATTTGGAGGTAGAAAAAACACATATCTAGAATTTATTTCTAGCCACAACTATGGCATGTAGTACTACAAACCATTCCATTACCCATGCAAGTCTACAAATTATTCCATTAGCGATACAGGACTATGAATAATTAGCAAGACATGATACACATGATAGGATTACAATCCTCCTCCTCTAGAATCACAACATACTTGGCATCTTTTTCTAGGTCTTCAGTGTCACTACCTAATCATTATCTTGAATTCTCAGATTCACACACCTATGATTTGTTAGAGTAGCTAATTATAATAAAATAACTACATTTCATATTGAGTTAGATAGAATCAACACATCATTAAAGTATATTAAATCATAAGACACTTCCATTATATATCTACATCAACATACAATGTTTAATCCAATAAACTAATCATGCTTTTAACACGGGCACAAACTAACACTTCACAATTTTAAATATTGTACAAAAACCTTTGGTAACACCAAAATCTTGGTGAAATGAAGTGTCCATTCCATTCACACCAAAATATTCATGTTAATTACTATGAGTGTGAGAAATAACATTATCCAATAAGTAAAAAATTCCATTAATCTATTCTTGAACCCCTTTTGTTTAGGAATTGAAGTGAGGATTGCTTCGAAACAACGTGACAAATAGGTAGCATGTTCATAAGCAACAAAATGATCCACTATGTCACACAGGTAGGTTTTTAATACCAAGAACCTGTACCATTTAACCAACTCAAAAAATAAACTATTGGAAGCATCCCAAAGTCATTTAAACAACAAATAGTTTACATTGAAAAAAAAAATTGAATCAGAACACAAATCTTACTCTCGACAAATGGAAATTATTTTTTTAGTCTTTGGGGATTTTCGTGTAAACATCCTTGGGATTCTTCCCATCCACTGTGAAATCGATGGAGAGGGACATGCCTGAAATCTCGTTCACTATCTTTTCACCTTCACCATGGACCTCACCTTCTTAACCCTTGACTCTAAATCATTCAAGCCTATATCAGTTTTGCAGTCACTTTCCTTAACCCTGCAACCTCTCTAAAACCAAAAATGAACAAAACCCAACTAGAGAAACACAAATTCAAATGGAAGGGATAGGTCACCCTCATGTGTGATTCCTCAAGCATTCACACTCCTTTGAAAAAATCAAATTCCATTTTCACTACTTCCTCCTTTGCGCTAGATTTTCCACCTGCCTCAATGTTGGAGTTCGAGGTAACTTGACTGGATGGAGTCTTGATATTGAGTACCCCAAGGAAACAAATGTCGCATGGGTTTCATCTTAGCAATTAAGGTTGAAATTCTACAGAGTGCTCTTGAAAATGTAGTTTGATGATGCAACATTTTAGCTGCCTTGACCTTTGATCATCTTCTCTATGGTCGAACCCATCTCATCTTCGACAACCTCCATAATTTGTGTGTGCTAGTGTTATTCCACAACATTATTAACCTCCATTTTCTTCCATCGCCAATTTTCCATGGCTTATCGTTGGTCACCTTACGGGTACAGACAAGCGACTTGCATTTAATTTGATGGTCACATTCATCTATGCAGAAGGTCGGAATTAATGCTACGTTTCCTCCCACCCCTCATCCTTTTGTCATGGAGATACCCTAGCCCCTTTGGATTCCACATGACATTGTTCCTCCTCCTCACCCATAAAATATAGAGAAGCCCAATAATGTAGGCCAAGAGGAGTGCAAAAAACTAAGAAATCTATAAGCTAGAATCATCCCTATGACATGGTTTGGACAAAGGGTAGTTGAAGGATATATTGAGTGAGATTTTATCTCTTGGGCCCAAATTCATTAACCACTTCGATGACATACATAATCATGAAATAATAACATTTTTTTTAATAGAATGATTACGGGCTTTATACTAACAAATTTGGATTAGGTACCAAAACCCTTATATAGCTTTTCCAAAAAAAAAATTCTTCAGACCAGAGAGCATTCAAGGAATGTGTAGAATCTGGGATTGGAGTTCCAAATTAACCCAAATACCTTTACACTATAAATCCTACAAAAATTCCCATAATATAGCAAAATTTACATTGTATCATATCAAATTATATACTCATGACTTAATACGACAACACATAGTATCAAAGCTAACATCAATTGGACTTGTTTGTGTTGTCACCCTTGAGTCAATGAGCTCTCTTCCCTCTAGCAATAGCATTGGTGCCTTATGCACTCGCAATATTTGACAGAATTCCAAACCCAGTGATCTCTAAAGCCGCTAAAATAATAACATTTTTACTAGTTGCACAAATTGTCAAATTTTTGTACATGTCAACTAGATTCTTTTAAACTAGGTATTCATTATCTTTTAATGAAAATAAAAACTAGGTATCTTTATTTAAATCATGCTGATCACTTTCAGATTAAAATCAAGCAAAATTTATTAAATATTTAATTTGAAAACAAAATTAGAAAAGTGATGAATGATAGATGAAAACATGGAAAAAAATGTTATTGGTGGAAATGAGCACAACTATGTGGAGAATTCTATATATCATATATCCCCTGTCAACATGGATATAGAAAGGCTAAATGAAATTGAGCACTTATCTCATGTAATAATGTTTTCTACTCATTATTGATATCTAACTTTTTCTTGAATTTGATAATAAAATGTCAAAAAATATTAATTCAAAAAATATATTTTTAAAATATAAACTCAATTTAAAATAAACGAAAAAGTTTCAAAATTCCCATATGTATGAAAATTAATCTACTAAAAATTTAACAAAGTATATTTGTTAACATATTAACTTACTCTTAATTGAACTTCATAATTTCCCTACAAAAATTGTTATGCTTCTCTTTAGGTCGAATTTGAACATGTTATTAGTCCCTGCCCAAAGGGTCGGCAGGGACTCTTGTAATCGATATGCTTTAAAATATGAGCCATTGTAATAGTTATGCTTTGAAATATAAGCTATTCACAGGGTTAAAAACAATTAACCCAAAGTTTAGTTTGTTATTTTATCAATGGCTTTTGGATGGCCTATCACATAGGCACAAGAAGTTTTTTTAAGCCAATAAAAAAATTGGACGTTTTATTTGGCCTTTACCCGAGGCATCTCCTACATCATATTCACTGATATTTTAGGTTAAAATATATATTTCATGAATAATTTTCAAGAATTTAAGTAACGCTAACATATCAGTACCCCATAGCTTTAAATAACTGGTGCCACAAGTCATGTACATAGTCCTCCTATGCAGCCATGTCCAGAGAGGTGTGTTGCAGTGTCATCTAGAGAAGGTGTGTAGCCGTGTACAGATAAGGTGGCAATAAGGTGGCATTGGTGCCATCTACATAGTCCTCCTCCCTTACATTTGCTATCGGTTATTCTTCAAGAACAACCTTCTTTCCCTAGCTCATTCAGGCTGCTCGTTTGGTTGTGCAACTACTGAAACAAATATTTTGGATGCCTTGTTCAATAAACTGATTCTCGCCAAATAACTGTGCATAGTACAACAACACTGGTTCTCCCCAAATAAATGTGCATAGTACAATGGTTCTGGGGTACTATTTTTTTCAACGATCTGGGGTACTATTTTTTTCAACGACTTCTCGTGCTGGGATTGAAGCATCGACTGAATAAATAGCTTCAAACACTTCCTGTGCCCGGTGCCCCTGAATTTTGATGGCAAACTGGATATGTGTAAGGCTATATGTATGTCGTTGCTACCTCTACTGATGCAGGTGCCACTTTCTAAATAGATGTTATTACATTTTATACTAATGCAGGTAACATTTTATAAATAGATGTTATTACATTTTATAAATAGATCTGTTCGATCTACTTCTGCAAATTTTAATTATAAGGTAACTTTTAGGAGCTTTCTATGAAACTCATTTATTTTTTTCTCCACTATTCAGCTGTGATATAAAAAGAAGGATTTGTAGAATCAATTTCAAACAACTGAAATGTTATATTTTCTTCACAACATGTTGCCTTGATGAAGGTTGTTCAATGTGCTCATAAGTGCTCATAATTGCGGTTGGAACTGTGGTTATAATCATGTTGGCCCAACAACTGAATAACATCCTTTAGTACACCCAATCCTGAATGCAACATCTGCAATATCTTCAGGATTAAGGATTATCGACCCAAAGGAACAACCTATGTTGCTCCCAGAAACTCAATTGTTTCAGCACTTTCAAACATCTTCACTCTAGTGTTTGGATCTTCCAAGTATGGTACCTTACAAAGGTTTAGCCATAAAATGAAAAGCAATAAAATTTCAGATTACATTGCAAATAACTACTGAACCCAAGGGAAGATGCATGTTGGTGTTACAAAATTCTTAACTTTGGTATCGCTAAAACTTGACAGCTATTAAGATTTTGAATTGTTTCTTCGAGCAAAGAAAATTACGGTGGGGGAATTGTAAAATGCCAATAGTATGAGTTAAATTGGAAAAATCAATGCCCAGAAAGAAGAGCACTTGCTTATTGAAACAAAGTAGATGGAAATTTTGAAAAAGTTTGTAGCCTAGCTAAGAGACAAATCTTGATGAGTTTGTAGAATGATAACTTCAATTGAGATGTCCAAAAATTAATTTATTTCACTTCCGAACACAAGAGAAATCCTTAATAAAGTAAAACTTGGCATATCCTGTTTTCTCGGAAAGATTCTGCCGATTTGGGATTCCTAGATATATGGTTTGGAAATATTGCTACAAATCTTGCTGAAGTCCATATTGCTACAGAACCTATTGAATCTATTGAAATTGAAACGGTTGTAGAACCTGTAGAAGTATAAATTGTTATAGAACCTGCTAATGTCTAAATTTCTCTAGAATCTGTTGAGGTGAATATTGCTACAGAACCAATGGGAGTGATGACAGGAGAGACTATTATCAGTAGTGCTACAGATCTTATGAGGGATATTTTGAAAGAAAATATGAGACATGTGCTTAGCAGCTGATCTTGTTTATTTTGGATTTTTATTAGTTGTAACATTTTTGTGTTTGCTTTCCTTTCCATTATTCTCATCCTCGTGCCTTGGCAAGGAAAATACCCTTATCTTGAGTGTTCCTAGATATTTTCAATCTCGTGCTCCTCCTACCTGTGAAAATCAATCTATTGTCATTACTATCAATCTACTGCGATTAAAAATGGGCATGCACACAAAACATTTCATCAATTTTCTTGCGTGAACTTCTCTTAAAATTAAAATACAAATTTCTTAGATAATTGATACGATTGTAAAAAAAAAAATATTTCATGTTGTGTGTTACACTTTGCTCCATGTTTATTGGATACCTAAATGCACTAGTGGATTTCTAAATCAGCAATTAGCATAATCTAAAGGTGACTTGAATACTTTTTCAGGTTGTAATGGTTTAGATAAATATGACAAGTACAAAATAGGTAGGTCGTATCCTCCTTACACCATAAATGATAGGAGAAAACATATAACAAAATGTGTATTTTCTAAGTACATGGATTTTCCATTAAAATTTCAAATCAAATTGTTTACAATGAGTTATATTTTCATATAAAATTGATGAAATATTCTCCGTAATTAAATTGTTTTAATTTACAATATATTTATTTATCAAAATAACACATATCGGATAGAAGAAAATATACTGAGTTTGAATGTTCAAATTTAAGATATTTTTCATATAGTCCAATACTAAAGCCAATTTATATTATTTGTATTATTGATATGAATTATTCATTTCAATTTTATTATATCTTTTTATTCATTGTTATATATTTATAATTTATATTTTATTTGTGTTATTGATATGAATTATTCATTTTAATTTCATTATTATATCTTAATTTATTGTTATATATTTATAATAAATTAAATAAGTTTAAATTTACTAAATGGAAGAGTCAGATGGTAGATGGAAATATGGAAAAGAAAATTGTTTATTCATATTTTAATATTATTTTTGCATGAATGACCAATACTATTTTCAAACGTATTGGCCTTGTTACTATGTGAAATATTTCGTAGGAGTACCATTTCTAGCATAAAAATCATTAGAAAAATTAAAGCACCCACACATGTGCATATATTATTTTTTCACAAAATTGCAAGCTAACATAGTTTAATTAGTAAACAAACTAAAAATCCCAAGAAATTCATATATTGCAATTTTACGTATGTGATTTTCACTTTGCACACAAACCATTCCACACACAAAGTTCCTTAAGTGCTTTTTGAAGAGTATGCTCTCATACTCACACATGGTGATCTAAGAGAATTAGAAAATCGAAAATGCACAACTTAATTCAACCAATTCCTATATGTTAAACTTTTAGCAACCCAAATTCCTCCCCAACAACACTGGGCCTCCACGAAAGAGGGGGAATTTCTAGAAACCTTTGAGGATTCAATTTGAGGTACACCAAACCATTTTGAAAGCTGAAAGCAGTATTTTATATTTATGTTTCATTTGGTTTAAAAGTTTTTAGGAACCATTCAACCAACAGGTTCCTACTTGTTTGTTCTTTTTCAATCCAGTACAACCCAAATTCCTCTCACGCAATGCTCAGCCTCAATGAAAGAGATGGTATTTTTTATGACATTCAAGGGTCGAATTTGAGGTACACTAAACCATTTTGAAAGCTGCAAGCTGTGTTTCAATTTCTATTTCTATTTTGTCATTTGGCTAAAATTTCCTCTAGGTTAAACTTTCAGGAACCACTATTTTTTTCAAGGGAGAAAAAAACATTGTTTCTTTTTATTAAAATAGTCCATATATAAAAATACATAATACCTCTTGGCACATTCATAACAAAAAGGTCAAGATGTTAAAATAAAATCTAGCATAGTCAAAAAAATATTCAGATACCTTAACTATCACCCGATCCTGATAAAGTAAGAAATTGATATTTACATATCCATACAAGATCATGTAATCGTCTGTAATATCAACAAAATGTAAAAAAATTGCATCCTTCTAATGGCAAGTTATGATGATGTCAAAATAGATCATCCTTGTATAAAAAGGATGAATGCTGAGGACATATGAAGACTTGATCCTCTCCTACGATCAACTGATAATCCACATTCACAATAACGAAAATGTTAAGGAAACAAAAACCAAAATGAATACTTCTTTCACCGAATGTGCAATAGGTATTCCCTTGTATAGAAACGTGATACTGGCTCACTTAATAATCGAAAAATATACTGGCTCGCTTGATAGATGATCCTTGACGCACTTGTATAATCCTATTTACTCATGGAAGAGGGTAAGAAAAAGTGGCCACCTGTATGGAGTTTTTGAAATATAGAATCGAGATGGATTCAAAAGGAGCCTCCAGTCCAATCTTGGATAATTTATCAGCCCGTATATTAAGCTCCCTATATATATGATTCATAGAAAAATTCTGAAATTTGGATAGAATGTGTAGAGTACGATCAATCCATTCATTTAAGTGTTGTCCCTGCAGATTTGATTTTCCAGATATATCGTCAATAATGACCCTCGAATCTCCATACACATGGATACATGGAATTTGAAGATGGAAAGCCACCATGATCACGCTCCATAAAGCCATGAGCTCAGCCTTGTTATTAGTCCCTCGTCAGCCATTCCAAAATATATGATACCTCTCCACATTAGATATTTTAATCCATGCTCCACACCCACACATTCCTCCATTTTGACCACCATTAAAATAAACCGCAGGAAGATCTATTTTGTGTGGCCTACCCCGAACAGAGTGATCGATAATATCAGAATTTCGTGTGGGTACACCCTCCAACCAACCCAGAATATTTGAGTGCAACCTTGCAATGTCGAAGGGGGAATCTTGAAATATCATACGGTTACGTGCACCCCAAAGTTCCCACATAACATAATATGGTAAGGACCTGTAACAACCCTTAGTTGTTGCCCGGTATTGAAATTTCTGTTCGCAATAAATTGGATGCCAGTGTGGATCATCTAATAGTGGAAAAAATAAACTCCATACCCTTTGTGCCACAATACAATCAATGAACAGATGGCTAATAGTTTCATCATGATTTTTGAAGAGTGTCAATCTCCCAGGACCCTGATTGCCGCATTTTTAATATTCTCCCATGTAAGGATATTCCCATGCCTAAGAAGCCAAACAAATAATATAATTTTGTGCGAGATCTTCCATCCCCACGCTGAATAGAAACCTGATAAGGGTCGCCCTCTATTCTGATTTGCTTTAATTTTTTGTTATAATTCATGAACATTAATGTTATTTCCATGTAAAGAACCATCCCAAGATATCCAATCCCCCTCTCTATAGTGTGATAAACTAGCAGTCTATAAATATTCAATTAATCGCTTCCATTTATCCACATCAAGGTTCTGTAAACCAATAGAAGATAAAGTTTTTCATATTAGAGCTCCCAATTCCCAGTGAGATATAATATCAGACAGATAAAATAATCCCCTTTGGTTAAGCCTGTGTATAATAGCCACATCAAATACCTCCTCATTATGCAGTCCCATAATCCTGACACTTCCAATGGGAATTTTTTGCCCATTACTGAATATCCAAATCAAACTACCACCCAGGGTTTCCTTTATCTTATTAAAGCGGCGCCATATCTGAGATGATCTATGAGGTGATTCAAAAGTACCATGAAAGAGCAGATAAAATGGATCATCACTAATATACTTATGACCAATGATTTGTGTCCAAATCCCATTGACATTTAGTACTCTCCACAGTGATTTTGTGAGTAAAGAATTTGAGAAATCCTAAAGATCCAATAAACCCCATCCACCATATAATTTGGGAATAGTAAGAAGATACAACTTGCATAGATGATATTTCCTCCTCGAGGAGGATCCGACCCATAAAAAATGAGATATAATTGCATTAATTTTGCCAATAATGTAAGCTGGCAAGTAATATAAATGTGCCCAATATACCATAAGTTGTGACAGAACAGATTGAACCAGAATGTAATGACCTCCAAGAGAAAGCCACTTATTAGTCCATTTCAAGATTTTATTCTTATATTTTTCCACCAACCATTCCCAATCCCAATTTAAATAGGAACATGGCTTCAATCTAAAGCCCAGGTAAGCAATACCATCCATGAGAAAATTAGTATTAACCCCTAGGAACCCAGGAATAAAGAGAATCTCTTCCATATCAACATTCTCATATATAAGGACAGATTTCCCTTTGTTTATACATAGAACTATGGCCGCACCAAAACGTGTCAATATTTAAGAGAGATAGAACCAATGATTTCTGATGAGATTTCCAAATACTAGCAAGTCATAAAAAAAAAGGAGAATTTGTGATGCCTATCGATGGAGAAAAGGATAAACCTGCATAATAACCTGAATTTGTAGCCATCTTCATTAGGTTACTAAATCCATCCATCACTAGTATAAATATAAGAGGTGATAAGGCACATCCTTGCCTAAGACCTCTCCCAGCCAGGAAGAAATTTGTAGGTACACCATTGATGAGTACACCATATCTAACAGTACTAATGCAAGCCATGATCCACCTGATTGAAGACATCGATAGACCAATTTTTAGCAGAGTGAGTCTGATATAAGACCAATCTACAATATCATAGGCGTTATATAGATCTATTTTCATAATAAGGACCTCCCTTTTTTTATCGTGAATAGTGTGCATTTCTTCCTGAGCAATAGAAACCGCATCATGGATCAATCTTCCTTGTAGAAAGCCATATTGTTCCTCCGATATAGATCTAGATAAAAACCCTCTCATGCGGTTTGCAATGATCTTAGATGTGAGCTTGTATAAGACATTGCATAAAGCAATGGGTCTAAAGTCAGCAAATGATACAGGATCATATGATTTAGGTATCAAAGCAATGAAAGTGGTATTCAAATCCCCTGGTACATAGCCCAATATACGAACTTGTTTAGTGACAGAGAGCATCTCATCCCCTAGTAAATCAAAGAAATGTAGAAAGAACTCAATCGGCCAACCATCAGGCCCCGGGCTTTTGTCCCGAGCGAAAGATTTGAGAACAGATTCTAATTCCATTTAAGAAATAGGTTGCATCATGGTATCATTAGCCTGTTGGTCAAACATGTGTGGTAATTGATCAATAAATCATATTTGAAATTGGGCATCAATACCAACATCCACTTTATAAAAATTACTAAAATTCCTATAAGCTTCCTTCATAATATCAGAATTAGAAACCTTACACACTCCATCCGTTGTCTGAATTTTCCATATTGCATTTTTATTACACCTCCTATTTTCACATTTATGAAAATATTTAGTATTCAAATCACCCTCCCGAAGCCAGTGATTCCTACTCTTGAGCTTCCATGTTGTCTCTTGGATTCATAATAAAACCAACTTACGAACTTCCAAATCAGCAAGAAAGGTATATGTCTCCTCATTCGGGGGCACATCTAGCATCTTCTTATATATCTTATTTATATAGACTTCAATATTTTGATATTCTTTTTTATGCATCTCTTTCTTGTTCCGCTCCCATTTTTTAACAATACCCTTCAGCCTTCTGAGTTTGTCTGTCAGCCTATACCATCCATTTTGGCCTCGATCCTAGCATCTTCCTTCCAAAAGGCATTCACCAACTCAATGAATTATGGATCCGATAACCATACCTGATTAAAATTGAAAGGAAATCCATTTGGTTTGGGTTCATGTCTCCAAGACAAAAAAATCGCCATATGATCAGATAGAGTGGAGGAAATCACTCTCGATCTCATATTCCCCATGAGCCTGAATATCTCGGGTTTAATCATAGCACGATCTAGTATTTTTGCAATATATTACGAACCACTTCGCCTATTTTTCCATGTTGGAACTATAGGAACGGGTCTTATGTCAACCAAGCCAAATTTTCCAAGCATCATCCCAACTTTATCAGCAAGAGGGTCATGCCGAGCTCGAGATCCCCATGATTCATCCACAGCCAAAGTCACATTATAGTCACCTATCATCAACAGATTATTCAAGGATATTCCACAGTTTTCCATCTTATCCCATAAAACAATGCGAGCCTGACAAGGAGCATATAGATTAATGATGGCAATATTTTCCCTTGATCCCTCAAAAGAAGCCATATAGAAAAATCCCTCCAAAAAATTTGTATGCTTTGAAATTTACCAGTAGAGTATTCCATAATACTAGCATACCACCTGCCCTACCATTTGCATGAATACCGACATCCTTCTATCCCAAGAAAAATGGAAAAATGGACCCGATAGCATTCAACCTAGTACATAGGGTCTCTTGCAAAAAAATAACTGAAGGGTGATATTCATCTACCATTTCCCTAAGGTGAAGAATATTAGAAGGGTAGACCATCCCTCTTATGTTCAGAGAAAGAATGGAGTTCATGGCCCACCCTTTCCTGGGATGCTTGCTCTAAGGGCCTGATGCTCTTCCACTGCCAAAATAGGTAAGTCCTGTAAGTCAAGTAGCTCCCCTTGAAAAAGATCCTTTTTTTGTGGCGATCCTAAAAATGCTTGGAGCTAGATTTTGTGGCCTTCCGAACAGTAATATTAGAAGCAGAATTTGGAGATATGGATGGCTGAGATTCCATAGGGATCTTGTCAAAGACAATAAGGGCAGCTAGATCTAGCATAGGGCTCTGAAGGATAGATTCCAAATCACTTCCAAGAGTGTTTTTTGGTGAATCATTTGGTGGGTCCGAAATAGGATCATGAGAAGAAAGTGGAGATGCCCACTCCAGAGGGGGAATAGTGGAAGATATGATTAAAGGTTCATTTGAGGGTGGAAAAGGAGGAAATGGGACAAATTTCTCAGATAAAAAACGGCCATGTGGGCCATCAATGGTCCTAGCCTATATGGAAGAAACAGATATATATGGGGGAGGTGTTGAAAATCCTTTCAAGCAGCAATTATCCGATATATGGGTTATTTTATGAGTAAAATATGGAGATAAGTAAGCATCATTTTTATCAGATACAACATTCTTCTCACTTTCAATGGAAGAAGAAATATCCTTACCCAGTAATTCCGCTTCCAAAGAAAAAAGAGGAGTGACATGTCTCTTATTTCCAATAGAAATTTTTCGTTGTCGAGCCACCCTTCTATGCCTTTTTGGAAAATTCCATTGTATATGCCCAATCTAATGACAGACGAGGCACCTAAAAGGTACACCCCAGTAGTCAACCCTCTATCGATGTCGACGCTATCCCCAACCATCTCACCTTGAAAAGAAACTTCGACCAATATCCATGCTATACGTTTATCTGTCATGCCAATACACCGTGGGTCAATATATCTAGTTGTTCCAATAGAATTACCAATAGCTCTAAGGGTTTTTATGGTCCAATACTCTAGCGGAAGACTAGGGAATTTTACCCATAAGAGCTTTCTCCTAGGGGCATCCAGGATGGGATTGAAACCCAAATACCATGGCATAAGTTGCATATAACTTCTGCCTCTCACCCACATTCATTCCATCACATTTAGACAGTCATTTTCGTGAAGAAAATGAATACTAAACCAGTTTCCCATCAACAGACTAACCTTTGGCATGTACCCGATTAGGGGAACCCAGAATGTATTAACCCATTCAATCATATCAAGTTCACCCATTTCCACATGAAGCCAACACCCTATGAGGGCTCGTTTTTATAAGCTTTTAACATGATCCTAGAGATCGTCATATTCCATTGTGACCTCATTGATAACAAGTACTGGTTTATAAACTTTACGGTTTCGTTGTCCACCCTATCGGGTATTCCCCAAAGCATCAGTCTTGTTATAAATTCCTATATTCCCACCCATCGATATATGTTTGATAAGTTCATCATCCTTTCCAGCACCAGTGGATTTCTCAGAAGCCAGAAAATAATCAATCGTGCTGCACAGGGATGACTTGTTCTTCATTTTTCTGTTTTTATCCGCCAGCAACGTGGCTGCAATTAGCGCCTCATGTGCTGACGTGTCGGATGATAAAAATATCCGCCTGCCCCTCCATGAGATATAAGTCACCCGTTGCAGGATCACCAAGAAGAAAATGCCAGTCAATAACAATTTGTCACAAAACATATGTCAGTAAACCCCACCAGATGAATTATCCAAATTTTCAGGAACCATTCAACATCTTGGTTCCTCCTCAATTGTGTTTTTCTTTATAATTTCTTTCTTACATATGCTTTGCTTCAATTCCATGAATTATAAAACTTAGTCCTTAATACTACAATCTATACATATTTAGAAGTTTGTAGGGATAACATTGTCCAGAATTGAAGAATTTGATTTTGGGAAAAAAAAGTTTGGGCCATTTATGATTGGATTGACTTTGAGAATGTAGATTTTTGTTTAGGAAACTAAATTCTATTTTATTACATTTATTTTTAAATGTTTAAAATAAAATAAAATGTGGTGTTGGGAACTTAGAAGAAGAAAACCCACTTGCATAACAGGTTTATAAATCTCAACACATGGTTTCAGGTTTCGTTCGTCCATGGAGCTGTTCATTTCTGTCTCTTCTGGTTTACCTTCAACTTCACTACTTATAATTGGCTCTTGAGTTTAAGCCTTACCGAGTCAGGATTCTTGCAATGGTGCATTTACATGCTTCTTCTTATCCCTGTCTCTAACTATAAATTAGCTATGCATGATATTGAACTAAAAACTCCTATCAATATTAAATGGGTTTCCTTGAAGCTATAATCACCGTTACATTACATACATTTTCATGGGACAATTGTTTTGGGCTATGAGATTAATTTTGCTTCATTTGAAGCCAATGGAGATTTTAGTATACTCCTAAGTAACACCATAATAACAATTGTTACTCAAGTGTTAAGAATTGGCCATGAGTGAGAAAAGTAAGTAAATTTGTGGAAAAAAACTTAATGCATGTCTTCTAGATCTAGATCTAAATCTAAATCATATTGACAACTGATTAGTAGAGCATCACGACATCTCATCAAGATAATAATGGAAATTGTATTCTTGGACTTTATGATTGTCTAGGGACTCACTGTCTAACATTCCCCCCATCAATCACTTGTCTGAATAATTGAACCAATAACTTTTGTTATCTTTAATGTGAAACTGTTGAATTGAGTTTCGATGAAGATGTGCTTGAAAAACCACCAATATTTGAATATTTGGAAGTAATCAGCTACTATGTTTGAACATATCCGTTGAAATAATTGTTGAGGAGACTAGTTTCTATGTTGGAATTCTCCATTTTTAACTGAATGTTGATTGATTTGACTTTCAATAGTTGATTCTTGAAAATATTCAAGCTCAAGATTTTTATTCTTTAGGTGGTTATTTTTTTGGTTGACCACTAACCATCTTCCATTTAAATTGGTGGTTTAAGGTTTACCACTAACCAGACTGCTTTGACTAATGTGGTGGTTTTTGGATGACCACTAACCATATTGTTTCGATGAATAATGTGGCAGTTTATTGGTTACCACTAACCATTATCAATTTATCAATTTACTACCCCCCTTGAAGGTGTAGGAGAGTTTCTTTTATCATTGTGCTCCCCCCCCAAATGTGTGGAGAGTACCATCTTTCTTTGGAATTATTGGTTGAAAACTTTTTTCTTTATCCATTTCTTCAGGCAACTTTATCTTTGCCTCTTTCTTGACTAGACTATAGGACTTATGCAACTTCTGTACTTCTAGAATCCATCTCCAGGAATTTATCCATCCATGTTGAATTAATTTCTTAGCTTTATTTTTCTTTTGACATCTTTTTGATAGGTGATTTATCTTCACATAATGAAGACAAGGATGGAGATCAAAATATTGATTCTCCATGTGACCATTTATCTGATAACCCTGGCATTTTTTACCAACACTATTAACTTCGTCAAGAAATTATGCACTCACAACCTGAACTGGTTTAGATTAATCTAGAATATAGAAACTACCATCTTTAGTGTAGTCCAATTCATATCGCTTTTTGTTGAATGATATTTATTCCCAAAGTCTGATAACCATCTTGGAAAGACCATTTTCTTGCTCTTTTTCTTCTTGACAATATCTACTACTACTACGGCTACTGTTATTTTGTGCTTCATTCATTTATTCGATCAAGTCATCTGCATTAAAATATGTATCAATCACATATATTATGTCTTTGTTATCAACTTTTGTTATTATTTCAATTGTATTACATGTTACATCAAAATTTTCAATATGGTCTATCACATGTTGCATCAGTTTTCATTATTAACTCTTTGGTGGCACAACGTGCATCAGTTGTTTGGATGATTTCATGTGTATCACAAGATGAATGAACCTGTTCTATAGGCTCTTCTGTATCACAAATTGCATCTACCTTTACTGTAGACACTACATGAATCATATCATCAATCTCATCTTGTTTTTGCTTCAATTTATTTGGAGTGCCTCAATCAATTGTTCTTTCATATATATTTCATTATGAATATCTTTTGCAGTTGCTAGTGTGTCAGCAATTTGATGTAATTTCCCCAGTTTCTATGCTTTTATTAAACATTTTAACAAGTCCTAAAGAGTACAATGGACCCCAAAGGAAAACAATTGTGTGGATTTATTTTATTATTTTAACAAAATAAAATGGAAATTAAATTGTGCAAAGACTAGATTATGATTAGAGATCTGGAAACAAAATCCATGAGGGTGGATAAGGTTCATAAGACTTTCCCAGTTCTCCAAAAATCCTTGGAGGAAATAAATTAAATATTAAAAATTAGATTGGAGATAAAAATATAAAAAGCTACCCCAGTAAAGAGGAAGTTATTGGGAAGAGGTGGAATAAAGCTAGAAAGAGGAAAAGCTAGCTTTAAAGTACTTTTGTGGAAGAAACAAAAGGAAAGCCTAGGCAAAAAGGAAAACAACATCCTGATTTAATTGGATGCAATTAAGGAAACAAGCTGATGGGAAAGCAGGATAAAATAAGAAGATTCATAATAGACAAGGGGTTGTCTATTGCTGGAAAATTGATCTCTGCTCGAGGGGAGTTGTGGAGAAAGAGCTCAAAGGTTGGGTGGAACCTAGTCTACCTTAAGTGGTATACACAAGTTAATCTCATTTTAACTTAGATATTTATTTTTTATGCTTATATTGATGAAGTAAGATTATAGAAATGCATTTGGTTAAATCTGTTCAAGATTAGTTCTTGACATTTAACAGAGTAGACTATAAATAAATATAGTGATCCTCCGTAGTGTTGTACAGATGAGAAACTGACGAGTACCAACTCTCAGAATGTCTAAACCTTCTTAAAGGTTTAGATCTGAGGTTAGGTGACTCTCAGAAAATGATTACTGTATAATATTATTGTTCTAATATTATTTTACAAATCAGTAACTTCTATAGGAATTTAATACAGAAGGGAAATACATGTGTATGACAAATAATGTGTAAATATTATAGTCAAGTCAATTCCTATGTTGTATTATAAATGGAGAAAATAGTTTATGAGCTGAATATGTACTATACAATCAAGGGAAATATATATTTTCATGAGGAATTCAGAAATTAGTACCGTAACGAAGTTACTACACATGAGTTCCAACAATATTTCATTAAAAGAAGAAAGAGTCTTTTCCATACAGTACATAGTCACATAGTTATAAATGTTTAAGTCCATAGAGTTATACAGTTTAAATAAAATCTGTATATAGCAAAATTATACAAAGAAAGAACTATGTCCCTTTTAAATAAACTCGAAAGGTTCTCTGGAATTTATGCAAAGATTGCATGTCAGAAAACCCAAATGGTACTGGACCAACCTGGATAAAAACAGTCCATAATTTATGATCGAATATAAAATATTATTAAACGTATACCAATCCAGAATTAGATGATTTATACCTGCAAGGGACAGAACCATAATTTAGTATTGGTTCAGGGTTATAAAAGTAACAGTAAGTAATAATAGATTACAAAATCAAAAAGAGGTAAATTATTACCTTTGAGACGAATAAAATACATTCAACCTGCAATGAAAATAAGGGAATAGTCATTGCTGAGAGGTGCTAACATGCATTCCAAGAATCTAAATACATAAATTAAAATTGTTATGCCAAAGACTTCAGGATACTAATTATATATTTATTCCACTTAAAGAGAATAGCATTCCTCTTGCACCAGGTCAAACATAAGAATTAAAAAGCTATGATTAATTTGACTGGAGCTGAACTTGAATCAAGTTGACCTACAAGTAGGTTCGAAATGATGAACTAATGGGCGTAAACCCAACTGAGAAATCCACGAATTTCAAAAACTATCAGTGGAAAGGTTTTAAACTGGAACTGTCTAGATAGAAATTCATTTTACTTTTAAGACCATACTAAACTGAAATTATACACACAATACCATAAATTGTTCCATAAGGAACTAAGGGTCCTTAGTGTCGTATGAAAACCCAAAGGGATAGGCGAAATTTATGAATATAGTCAAATTCGATGAACATGCATTTCCATATATTAAAAATTCTATTCCAAAGCGTGAAAAACAAATGACCATTAACGCATTCAGTAAACAAAGGAGATTACGGTAAAATAGATTGAAGAATCTTAGACCCGACATTCATCCTTTTAAACAAGGTATTCATAGAAAAACATGAACTATAAAAGGAGGCTCTGTGGTTTGAGATTACCTATGGGTCCTAGTGACACGTATGAAGGGGCAATGATGGAACGCGAGGAGGTTCCTCTTTCGGTTCATCTGCGAGAACAAAAATCCAGAGTCACATACACTTACCAGTGACAGAAATCCATGCTAATGCTGAAGGCAAACCTAAAACATCACGAGGTGTAACTAGAAAGAGCACCATAAGCTCAGAAATATACTGACATAGTTAACTACATGTTAACAGTGGCGAAACTAACTTCCACATGATAATACCTCTGCGAATATATCACCAATAAATCATAACCAGAAATACAAACCAATAATGAAGTAATCAATCACCGAAATGGATACAGTATACTGCAATGAAAATTCTCTTTTGAACAGTAGTAACACGTTACAGTATCAGTTTGTAAAATAAAGGCAACATATGTTATAGAAAGGTTTGATTGCATACCTGAAACGAGAGGGTTATGGACACCCACGCCTAACTCAAATCTGAGTCGTGGTGTAGAGACGCAATCGTAAAGAGTTCCTGTCAAGAGGGTAGAGAGCGTGTTAATACCAAGAAAAAGCTTAATAATTGTAAGAATAAAGTTAAGAAATAACCGTAGCTCATTTCAGATAAACCCTAGATGAAAACGACATGGCATACCTTAATCCAATGATGGATGAAAGCTTGGCGTGGAAACCAAAAGCGTTGTTCCAAACTAATCAAAGAAATTGTCCCTCTCACAGATAAACAAATTAAAAGATAAGGGTAATGTTGACAAACTATAAGTTAACTTCATATCCGAAACAAAAGGAAGGTGGTTTTCCAACTGCAAGGAGTGGAAATCAATCCCAGGTCCAAAAATGAAATCTTTTATGGCTTCTCAAAACCCTAACTGAGACTAAATCAAATTGTCCACGTGTCATCGATCTGACGATTGGAGAAAAATCTCACAGATTGACGGGTTAAATCAATAGCCATGTGATCATGTACCTTTAAGTTAATGTCAAGAATCCCGATGAATATCTTATGCAAAAGCATGGTTTTCTGCATTCAATGCAATAGGACTGGCGAGTTACGTTAGGAGTGACGTGGAGACCATATCAAGGAGTTAGCCTACGTGGTAGGATGGGTTAACTTAATTATCGAGTATAATTTTATTAAATTACATGTGACGATACAATTAAGGTTCATAGGATCTCATTGAAATACATATAAATGCGATCAACGGTGATGTAATTAAGTTCCAATGTAATTATGAAATCATGCAACCGAAATGAAAAATCGTATTTATGGGTTCGTATAAAAGTTCACAAACCATAGGATAAGAAATAAACTTTATAAAGACATCATATCCAAAATAGTTCCCATTTTGATGAATTATACGTATGGGAGAAAGTGAAGAGGGTTATAAGGGTTAAAGATAAAGTTTAGGTGGTTGGGGATATATTATGCTTATGAAAGGTATAGTTATTTAACTTGAGGGGAGAAAGTTTGAATTATAGTTGAAGGGGAAATATCATTATTATATTACATATAAAATGAAACAAGATAGTCCATATGACATATGGTCTCTTAGTCTCTATAGACTATACATTTTAATGTAATGGATATATGTCCAAAGTAATGGAAGATTTAAAGTACAACATAGTAAAACATTAGTGAATAATATAATTCAAAATGTGATGAATGAGAATTAATTCATAAGGTGTGATTAGTAGTAATTCTCGAAGAAGAATTTTTTTTTGGATGAAATGGAGATGTTACAAATGGTATCAAAGCCCATGTTAAAACACTGGGCCATAATGTGTGCTCACGCCAGAGGAAAATTCTGTTGCTGTGAATTGTTTATTAAATTAATTTTCCACTAATGTTTATTTTATGTACAATGAAACATTGTAGAACCATACAGCTAAAAACCATGAGTGAAGGGGATTATTTGTATGTGGATCTGGGTGGTGAAGAAGATCCATCAATTCCTAATGCTCCATTGATGGCTATGATGCATCGGATGCAAAGAGAAATGATGCAACTGAAAAAACACAATGAAAGGCTATCTTTAGCTAGTGAAGAGAAAGAAAGGTTAATCAGAGAATTGACCTCCTAGAATAGTCACGAAGGTGAAGATTCTGGGAGAAATAGAAAGGGAACTATAAACCACTCAGAAGAGTCTGAGGAGAATGAAGCCTCTAGACAACAGTCTAGAAGGAACAAGGAATTACAGGGTGAATTCTGGAAAATCAAGTCTCCCTCCTATGATGGATAGGAAGAAGATGCATAATCTTAACTTATAAACATGATAAATTACTTTCAAGTTTATGATTATGAAAGTAACTTGAAAGCCAGGCTGGCTATTTACCAATTACAAGGGAAGGCTACCTTGTGGTGGGAAGAAACCAAAATGGTACATGTGATAGATGAGAAAACTATCACTTGGGAGGATTTCCAAATCAAATTTAAACATAGATATCTGAATGAATGATATTAAGATGATAAAACCAAAGAGTTTCATGAAATTAGGTTGGGACAACTTACCATTGATGAATTTGTTACCAAATTCACCAACCTGCTTCGTTATGTACCTTATATATGGGAAGAGAAGGTAAAGGTACATCATTTTTTAAACTTCCTACCTACTATCTACAATGATAAGATAGAATTTTATAATCCCAAGACAATAGATGAAGTGGTGTGCAAGGAAATATTGTGTTACCATCAGTTCAAAGGCAGAAATGAACAAGTGAAAAATTGGCAGAACAAAAAAAAGGGTGACTCTAATGAGAAAATAAAAAAACTAGCATATTCAAAGAACTTTGGGAGAAATCACCAAAGGAATAAGTTTACCAAAACTAGAGAGAATAACCTAGCCCAATCACAAACATGGGCTAAACAGATAGATGGAAACAGTAAGAGAGAAGGAACTGTTAAAATGAGCGAACTTCTAAAGTGCTAGGGTTGTGGAGAACCTCATATACTGAGATATTTTCCACACAGAAACATTCAGAACATACAAGTGCTAAGAGAGACAACTGCTGTAAATGATGTGGTAAGAAACATCCCCAAAATCAATGCTGCCCTGGAAGATCGTCAAGTTGAACACCAATCCACAATGGTCAAAATATAAGCTATTATTGCTGAACAACCTGTTTCTGTTTTGATAGATCCAAGTGCATATTTAAGTTATATAAGTCCTCAAATGATAGAAAAATGCAATTTGAAGTCAGAGAAAATTCAGCAACCATGGTAAGTTTAGTTAGCTACTGGGACAAAAAGAAAAGTGACCCATAAATTACCCAAGACAACTGTAAATTTAAACGAGTATGAAACTAAACTAAATTTGAATATTTTTCCTCTAGGTTCCTATGATGTGTTGGTAGGAATGGATTGGTTAGAGAAACAGAAAGCTATGTTAAATTTTTTAGACAAAACAATACACTGTATAGATGGTAAGGGAAAACCTTTGATAGCGAAAGGAAAACCCAAACCCATATCAGTAAGACAAATATCAGCACTTCAATTAAAAAGAACAGCAAGAAAGGGTTGCCAAGTGTATGATGTACATGTGGAGGAATTTGGATAGAAACCTGAAGATGATCTTGTAGTAAACTTACTAGTCATCTGAGAGTTCAAGGATGTGTTTCCAGATGAAATTCCTCATCTGCCCCCTAAAAGAGAAATTGATTTCTCAATTGAATTAGTACCAGGAGCTACACCAGTCTCTAGAGCCCCATACAAAATGAGTACCCCAGAATTTATGGAGTTAAAACTGCAACTACAAGAGTTACTGGATAGAGGCTATATAAGACCAAGTGTATCCCCATGGGGAGCACTGGTGCTATTTGTCAAAAATAAGGATGGCACATTCAGAATGTGCATAGATTATCGACAATTGAATAAACTGACAATCAATAATAGATACCCTCTACCCAGGATAGATGATCCATTTGATCAAGTTAGAGGAGCCACAGTCTTTTCAAAAATTGATCTAAGGACAGACTATCATCAACTGAGAATTAAAGATGAAGACATAAGTAAAACTACATTCAGAACCAGATACAGAATCTATGAGTTTGTGATCCTACCCTATGTGCTTAATGAAAAATGTTTTAAATAAATACTTAGACAAGTTTGTCCTGGTGTTCATTGATGACATTCTGATATATTCTAAGAATGAAGTTGAACATAAAGAACATCTCAGAATTGTCTTACAAACACTTAGAGAACATAATTTGTATGCTAAATTTATCAAATGTGAAATTTTCAATGATAAAATTCAATACTTGGGCCATATAATTTCAGAGAAAGGATTAGCGATGGACCCAGAAAAGATACAAGCAATAATGGATTCGCTTGTGCCAACTTATGTTTCCTCTATAAGATATTTTATGGGGATTTCGTAATACTATAGGAGATTTTTAGAGAGGTTTTAAGCCTTAGCATACCCTATTACATCTCTGCAGAGGAAATGAGTAAGTTTTGATTGGACAGAAAAATGTCAACATAGCTTTGAATAGTTAAAACTTAAACTTACAACTGCACCTATTCTAAATATTTCTAATCCAAATCAGGAATTTGTAGTATGTACAAATACTTGTGGAGAAGGATTAGGGGGAGTATTACTACAAGAAAACTCAGTCATAGCATATGAGTCAGAGAAACTAAAGAAACATGAACAAAATTATAGTGTGTATGACTTAGAGTTAGCTGCTGTAATACATGCTTTGAAGATGTGGAGACATTATCTGTTAGGGAAAAAGTTTATATTAATGATAGATCACATTAGTTTA
Organism: Pinus albicaulis; assembly: GCA_034641835.2. NCBI lineage: Eukaryota > Viridiplantae > Streptophyta > Pinopsida > Pinales > Pinaceae > Pinus > Pinus albicaulis. Next base: position 27,804,836 of record MU968450.1, read on the forward strand.
AAGTGTTTCTTCACACAACCTGATTTAAATGCTAGACAAGCTAGATGGTTGTTCTTCCTTAGTAAGTTTGACATGGAGATCAAACATATCAAGGGGAAGGAAAACAAGATTGCAGATGCATTAAGCCAAATGCTTGTGAAAGTGTTAATAGTGTTGGAAGTAGTGCAAACTTTAATATTGAGGGATTGATACAAGAAGTGATGAGACAAGACCCAAACCATGAAAAACTTCAGGAAACGTTTCAGAGACAATAGATGAAGGGGTATACGCAAAACTAGAGAGGATTGATTTGTTATAAAAACATATTATACATCCCCAATGTGGACTCATTAAAGAGATAAATTTTAGATGAGTATAATAAAAGACCCTATGCAAGACATCCGGGATATCAAAAATTAATTTCAGCTTTAAGAAAGAACATGTCCTGGCCAGGTATGAAAAAAGATGTGGCAAATTATTTGGCTAGATGTTTGGAATGTCAACAGGTGAAGGTAGAGCATCAACATCCAACAGGATTGTTGAATCCTTTACCCATTCCAGAATGGAAATGGGAAACAGTTTCCATAGATTTTATCACTAGTTTACCAAGAACTAAATACCAACATGACTCTATCATGGTAGTAGTTGACACATTGACTAAGGTTGCACACTTCTTACCGGTACAATCTACTTTTGGTACAGCTCAAGTAGCTAATGTATTTATGAAAGAGATCGTAAAATTGCATGGTATTCCTAAGATGATTATATCAGACAGAGATGCAAAGTTTACTGCAGATTTTTGAAGGAGTCTATTTGGGGGAATGGGTACCAAATTAAACTTTAGTAATGCATATCATCCCCAAACTGATGGCCAAACTAAAAGAACAAACCATATTTTAGAAGACATGTTGAGAATGTATGTAATGGATAAACCAACAAAGTGGGAGGACTTCCTACATTTAGCAGAGTTTGCTTACAACAATAGCTACCAAGCCTCGATCAAGATGAGTCCTTTTGAAGCATTATATGACAGAAAGTGCCATACACCTCTAAGTTGGAGTCAACTAGAGGATAATTTAATACTTGGACCTGATGCATTGCAGGAAATGGAAATAACTGTAAAGAAAATTCAGCAAAATATCAAAATGGCACAAGACAGGAAGAAAAGCTATGTAGATAAAAAGAGAATTCATAGAGAATTCAATGTGGGTGATCATGTTTACCTAAGGATTAAGCCCAAGAAGAGTACTTTGTACATTGGTATTTGTGAAAAACTAGCACCATGCTACTGTGGACCTTTTGAAGTACTGGAAAGAGTGGGACCAGTAGCATACAAGTTGGCTTTACCCAGTCACATTAAGATTCACGATGTTTTTCATGTTTCATTATTAAAAAAGTATGTGCATGATCCTACTCATGTTATTGATTGGAATATGATACGGGTGGAATCAGAAGGGGAATCCCTTCCAGAGCCACTTCGCATCTTGGCATGAGAAGAAATTGAGCTCCGAAATAGAATAGTGGCCAGGGTGAAAGTGCAGTGGAGGCACTTTGCACCAGAAGAGGCTACTTGGGAGCGAGAGGAAGATATGAAGGACAAATATACATCACTGTTTGAAAAGTGGATTTTATATTTTTGTCTTTACAACAGCGAAGAAGGTGTTTTGTTTTAGAGGGGGAATATGTAATGTCCCTAGTTTCTATACTTTTATTAAACATTTGAACAAGTCCTAAAGGGTACAGTGGACCCCAAAGGAAAACAGTTGTGTATATTTATTTTATTATTTTAATAAAATAAAATGGAAATTAAATTGTGCAAAAACTAGATTATGATTAGAGACCTGGAAACCAAATCCATGAGGGTAGATAAGGTTCATAAGACTTTCCCAGTTCTCCAAAAATCCTTGGAGGAAATAAATTAAATATTAAATATTAGATTGGAGATAAAAATCTAAAAAGCTACCCCAGTAAAGATGAAATTACTTGGAAGAGGTGGAATAAATCTAAAAAAAAAAAGCTAGCTTTAAAGTACTTTTGTGGAAGAAACAAAAGGAAACCCTAGAAAAAAAGGAAAACAACATCCTGATTTAATTGGACGCAGTTAAGGAAACAAGATGATGGGAAAGCAAGCTTAAATAAGCAGACTCAGAATAGACAAGGGGTTTTCTATTGCTGGAAAATTGATCTCTGCTCGGGGGGAGTTATGGAGAAAGAGCTCAAAGGTTGGGTGGAACCTAGTCTACCTTAAGTGGTATGCAAAATTTATTCTCATTTTAACTTACATATTTATCGTGATTATGCTTATATTGATGAAGATTGTAGAAATGCATTTGGTTAAATCTATTCAAGATTATTTTTGTACATTTAACGAAGTAGACTATAAATAAATATAGTGATCCTCTGTAGTGTTGTACAGACGAGAAACTGATGAGTACCAACTCTCAGAATGTCTAAACCTTCCTGAAGGTTTAGATCTAAGGTTATGTGACTCTCATAAAATGATCACTGTATAATATTATTGTTCTAATATTATTTTACAAATCAGTAACTTCTATAGGATTTTAATACAGAACGGAAATACATGTGTATGACAAACAATGTGTAAATATTATAGTCAAGCCAATTCATATGTTGTTTTATAAATGGAAAAAATATTTTATGAACTGAATATGTATTATACATAAAGGGAAATATATATTTTCATTAGGAATTCGGAAATTAGTACCATAAATAAGTTACTACACAGGAGTCCCAACAATATTTCATTAAAAGAAGAGTCTTTTCCATACATTACATAGTCACATATCTATAAATGTTTAAGTCCATAGAGTTATAAAATTTAAATAAAATCTGTATATAACAAAGTTATACAAAGAAGGAACTATGTCTCTTTTAAATAAACTGAAAAGGTTCTCTGGAATTTATGCAGAGATTGCATGTAAGAAAACCCAAATGGGTACTAGACCAACTTGGATAAAAACAATCCACAATTTATGATCGAATAGAAAATATTATTAAACGTATACCAATCCAGAATTAGATGATTTATACCTGCAAGGGACAGAACCATAATTTAGTACTGGTTCGGGGTTATAAAAGTAACAGTAAGTAATAATAGATTACAAAATCACAAAGAGGTAAATGATTACCTTCGAGACGAATAAAATACGTTCAACCTGCAATGAAAAGAAGGGAATTAGTCATTGCTGAGAGGTGTTAACATGCATTCCAAGAATCGAAATAGATAAATTAAAATGGTTATGCCAAAGGTTTCAATATACTACTTATATATTTATTCCACTTAAAGAGAATAGCATTCTTCTTGCAGCAGGTCAAACATAAGAATTAAAAAGCTATGATTAATATGACTAGAGTTGAATTTGAATCAAGTTGAACTACAAGTAGGTACGAAATGATGAACTAATGAGCGTAAACCCAACTGAGAAATCCACGAATTTCAAAACCTATCAGTGGAAAGGTTTCAAACTGGAACTGTCCAGATAGAAATTCATTTTACTTCTAAGACCATACTAAACTGAAATTATACATGCAATACTAGAAATTATGCCATAGGGAACTAAGGGTCCTTAGTGTCGTATGAAAACCCAAAGGGATAGGCAAAATTTATGAATATATTTGGATTCGATGAACATGCATTTCCGTAAATTAAAAACGTTATTCCAAAGCATGAAAAAAAAATGACCATTAATGCATTCGGTAAACAAAGGATATTACGGTAAAATAGATTGAAGAATCTCAGACCCGACAATCATCCTTTTAAACAAGGTATTCATAGAAAACATGAACTATAAAAGGAGGCTTTGTGGTTTGAGATTACCTACGGGTCCTGGTGACGCATATGAAGGGGCAATGATGGAACGCGAGGAGGTTCTTCTGTCGGTTCATCTTCGAGAACAAAAAGCTAGTCACATACGCTTACTAGTGACATAAATCCATGCTAATGCTAAAGGAAAACCTAAAACATCACAAGGTGTAACTGGAAAGAGCACCATAAGCTCATAAATAGACTGAAATAGTTAACTACACGTTAACAGTGGCGAAACTAACTTCCACATGATAATACCTCTGCGAATATATCACCAATAAATTGTAACCATAAATACAAACCAATAATGAATTAATCAATCACCGAAATGGATACAGTATACTGTAACGAAAATTATTTTTTGAACAGTAGTAACATGTTACAGTATCAGTTTGTAAAATAAAGGCATCATATGCTATAGAAAGGTTCGACTGCATACCAGAAACGAGAGGGTTATGGACACCCACGCCTAACTCAAATCTGAGTCGTGGTGTAGAGACACAATCATAAAGAGTTCCTGTCAAGAAGGTAGAGAGCGTGTTAATACCAAGAAAAAGCTTGATAAGTGTAAGAATGAAGTTAATAGTTTAACCACAACTCATATCAGAGAAACCCCAGAAGAAAACGACATGGCATACCTTAAGCCAACGATGGATGAAATATTGGCGTGGAAACCGGAAGCATTGTTCCAAACTAATCAAAGAAATTGTCCCTCACAGAAAAACGGATTAAAAGATAAGGGTAATGTTGAAAAATTGTAAGTTAACTTTAGAGCCGAAACAGAAGGAAGGTGGTTTGTCAACTGCATAGAGTGGAAATCAATCCTAGGTCCAAAAACGAAATCTTTTATGGCTTCTCAAAACCCTAACTGGGACTAAATCAAATCATCCATGTGTCATCGATCTGACGGTTGGAGAAAAATCCTGTGAATTGACGGGTTAAATCAAAAGCCATGTGATCATGTACCTTTAAGTTAATGTCAAGAATCCCAATGAATATCTTATGCAGAAGTGGGTGAAATTGTATACTTAAAATTTAAAACATAGTTGTTTGCATTCAATGCAATAGGACTGGCGAGTTACGTTAGGAGTGACGTGGAGGCCATATCAAGGAGTTAGCCTACGTGGTAGGATGGGTTAACTTAATTATCGATTATAATTGTATCAAATTACATGTGACGATGCAATTAAGGTTCATAGGAGCTCGTTGAAATACATATAAATGTGATCAACGGTGATGTAATTAAGTTCCAATGTAATTATGAAATCATGCAACCGAAATGAAAAATTGTATTTATGGGTTCATATAAAGGTTCATAAACCATAGGATAAGAAATAAACTTTATAAAGACATCATATCCAAAATAGTTCCCATTTTGATGAATTATATGTATGGGAGAAAGTGAAGAAGGTTATAAGGGTTAAAGAAAAGTTTAGGTGGTTGGGGATATATTATGCTTATGAAAGGTATAGTTAGTTAACTTGAGGGGAGAAAGTTTGAATTATAGTTTAAGGGGAAATATCATTATTATATTACATATAAAATGAAATAAGATAGTCCATATGACATATGGCCTTAGTCTCTATAGACTATACATTTTAATGTAATTGATATTTGTTCAAAGTAATGGAAGATTTAAAGTGCAACATAGTCAAACGTTAGTGAATAATATACGTCAAAATGTGATGAATGAGAATTAATTCATAAGGTGTGATTAGTAGTAATTCTCAAAAAGAAAAAGAAAAAAATTTGACGAGACGGAGATGTTACATTTGATCAATTATGATTTGATTTTGTTTTAATTTACACTCAATTACTTTGATTATTGTGCAATTAATTCTTGCACTCTTGCAAATATTTACTTTATTGAGATGCATTTAGAAGGCACTTTCCTCCTTTACCCATTTTTCCTTGACTCAGTCGCTTGTACTCATTCGTTGATCATGCTCACTTGATTTTTATGTTACTTAAGAGTGTTCAGTACTATTGATCATGCACCCCTAAGTTCAATGATTTACTTGACTGGGGAGACCCCCTTATTTAATTTCAGGCAAGTCTTGTTACAATTCTTTTTGACTTGAAAATGTTTGATACTTTACCCCTTGACAATCAATTTGATTTTAATACCAATTTCATAATCACTTATCGAAACTTGTACATAATCACAAAGTTACAAGTGTCCTTAGACCCCCTTATTCAATTCAAGGGTGGTCTAAGACAATAAGTAGAAAAAATAAAATTTTATTGTAAAAATTATTTCATGTGATCACAATGATATTCAAAGAGAGAGCTTTAACATACTTTATTTGACAATGCTTTGATAGGTCTTCAATAATGTCCCTTTAAATAAGAGAGAAGTTCTATTTTAATTGAAGTCCCTTTCTTTCCTTTCTACTCCAAATTTTAAGAATATTTTGCGGTTACATTGATTATATCATTGAGACATTCATTTTTAGCACAACCTTTGAATATAATGAGCAAGGATTGTAAACATATGACAAAAGGTACACACATCACGTCTCCAAAATATCCATTTCACTTTTACAACACACCACTCACATTTATTTGTTCATATGTTTGCATATGAATAAAAAAAGGAGGAATACTTTCCTATGTTTTTCATATATTACTGCAAAACAATCAATTTGGTGAGGTGCGATCAATGGCTCAACAATCAGGCTTTCATCACGATTTGGATCCGTGAATGCATCCTAGTTATCTATAACCCCTCTTCTGCATATCTAGGGTTGAATCCTTCTTCTTAGCTTCTGATTACATGAATCCAAAAATTTGTAGCCTAGATAACAATCTGCTTGTACAACTTAACCAAATTGTGTTATTTTTGCTTGTTGAAGTTGATCACCAATTGAATTAAATTCAAAGCCTTAAATAAACCCCTATTGATCATGGAGTTTTCTAAAGGCCTTGAATTTGCAAGGACAAGTAAGGGATTTGAAACTGGGAGTAATCCCAAATTTGGAATGGAAATGAAAGGAAAGCGATCTATGCATGTCTGTAGATTGGTGTTGTTGAAACAAAAGCACTAATATAGACAAGGGGGCTAGGGGTAATTGGAATTATTGGTTCCTTAATCGTAATATCAGATCATGAGTAAAGAATATTATGGCCACGCCAATAGGATATCTCCCTACCTGGTTAATGGAGGATGAATCCACAAATTGGGGTTTACTCTGAGGATAACAAAAACTAACATTGAATTTTCGAACTCATGGAAGAGTGTGACAAAAGTTTAATGATAGTCTGAATTATTTGGACTTTATACTCAAGTCAAATGATCATAACAATTTAGAAAGGATTCAACATTGTGGTGCAATAGGATACCTCATATTCAAGCCAAATGATCATAATTTTTTTTTTTATAGGAATTGGCAGTGTGGTGCAGTAGGTGGTTATATTTGGGTGGCACCTTGTTCCAGTTAATTTTATCTTGGAAGTTATTTGAATGTACTAGATGTCCCTTGCCCATATTACCCAAGGAGTACTAGATAGGATAAGAAGAATCAACTTTAGATTATTCTTTGGATAAAGAGAAAGAGTGCCATCTTTGTAGTTAAATTCCATATTGTGGTAGTTAAATTCCATATTGTGGCAAAGTCAACAGATTATGAAGGATGGGGCTTAAAAAACATCTCTCTTTTTAGAAAGGTTCTTGCAACAAAAGGGATTTGGAGGTTGATTTCCACCCAAGAATTATGGAGATAAGAAGTTACATGGAATGATATGAATCCAAACTTAGTAAAAAATTGGACTAGGAAGATTTAAAAACCATCAAAATGTATCAATAATATGGAAAACAATTGTTCTAGAATTCCCATGGTGTAGTGGGTTTTATGGAAGGTAGGGATATTGAAATTATGATGTTCAATGTTGTAACAATCACTTATTATAAAAAAATTATGTTGCAATATTAGATAAGAAATTGTAGATAGAACATAAATGAAATGCACAATAGAAGAAATCAAAGAACATAAATGAGACATAAATAATTTAGGTTGAATGACCAAGGGAAAACCCACAAGGTGAAAAACCCAACCGCATTCTTTTTCTATTAGAAATCAATTGTTCAAGAGAGATACAAAGTATAATGAAATCTCAAGAGAATGAGTAAGTTCACCCAAATATGAACAAATTGTAGCATGAATATCACTAGTAGCAACAGAAGATGCACACACTAAATCAACCTTCCCTTCAACTGAATCAACACTGAAACACAGAAGTTACTAAATCAACCTTGGTTCACCAAGTTTTACTCTTACTCTCCAATTTTCTCTCTCACAATCCTCTTCAACTCTCTCCAACTCTCTCTCAAGTTCGAATTATTCTTTCAAAATGCACAAATAGTGAGGGGAGAAAGAATGAGGTGCATATATATAGGAGGAGAAACAACTCCATGCTATAAATGAGTAACTTGCATGCCAAGAGGGAGAGTAACATATGCCCATTTATAAAATGTAACTCATGCCATTAAGGAGGTATGCATGCCCTTGTAACTTATGCGTTTAAGAAAGAGTGTAACATATGCATCAAAGAGTGCGTAAGAGGAATATTTTACGACATGATTTTATTGAGTGTAAAAGAGTGTTGTAGCTCCTAGAGACAGCCTTGAGTTGCAAAAGACCAGTGCCTAGGACATCTTAAAATCAGAGGTTAAAAGTGGAAAATTGTATAAATACCTCTGACAGAATATGGGTCATGAGAATAATGGATTTGGTGGTTCGAGAATGGAGAAGACCATTTGAGACTGCTTCATGAGAATTCCCCAAACAATGAGAGAGCTCAGGAGGCTGTGAGGCTGATGGATTTTAGATGGGCCAAGTATAAAACAATGGGCGAAAGATTTAAAATGTGCAGAGGCGTTGAGGAAGAACAGAGAAGGAACCCACAAGAGACAGGCTTAAGAGATTTAATAATCTGCCCCCCGCGACCTCAAAGGAAGTGGATATGAAGGAGATATGGGCAAAAATAGAGATTCATAGAGAGCGAATTAAGGGAGTGTAGCACGCTTAAACATGAGCGTTAACACCTGGGTGTTATACAGGCACAAATTCACGAATATAATTGCAGACTACCAACAACTACATTACACGAACCAATAAAAGTAGAATAGCATGAAAATTATTACACGTAAAAAGGAGATTATTGATAACATAAGGAAATAGATACATACTACTCATTGCTCCATTTGGAATCCAAATAACAACTTTGTATCATATTAATTTTAAACAACTCTCCCAAATATGTATCTCAAAGCACAAGGATCACAATCATACAAAACTACAGAAAAATTATTCCAATTCCTGAACCCTTCTTTAATCTTGGAATGAGCTACATATAGAGTTCCCCTCGAGGGTCTTACGGTACTAATCATTTATGATCAACCCATACTTATGAAATCAAAACATCCTACCTAACTTGCAGAGCATACATTGAGCGATTACTTCTATACTGAGAAATAAAACAAGGATGGGGTGAAATTGAGATTTCACCAGCAAAATCATCAAAATTAAACCGAAAACATAGAGGACATGGTTTCCCATAGAGGCCAATAATGCCATAAAATGACAGGGAGGAGAAGGCAGGATAGGCTATTGTCATCAAATGAACCCACCATCATTTGAAAACACTGACCTTATGACGCATTTAATCTATTGTATATAAATATATCACATATTTACTCACTGCACTTTGTTAAAACCAGACAAACCATAATCGTAAATGTTCAGTCTCTGTACACTCTGTAAGCTTTAATTGCAAAACATGAACCTGACGTTGGGGCTCTTAAGTAAGTTGTGGTCTGGAGAAGCCTAAAATGACAGGCAGACACGGGAGGGTTGCAAAAGGATATCACCTATTTCCTTGCCTCCATGCTTTCCCCATGGTTAAAGTTTGAAATGTATGCAAAACAAAACACAATCAGCCATATGAGGAAAGATTGGATATGGAGGAAAGTTGAAGGGCGATGAGGAGAAGGAAATGGTGTGGAGCAATGGAATGGGAACGATAGCGAAGGAATGGCGTATTTGCGCTGAGTGGAGTATTATGGTGGGGCCAAACTGCGTCGCAATCACAACTCTTTACCATGAAGTAGTAAAGGTAAACTCTAAAATGAGCGAAGTGCAAGGAGGAAGGAGGTGATCAGATTGGGATCAAGGCCTAAGGATTTTTCTCAAAATTCAAAGTTACAGGATTGGGTTGAAACCAAGATGGTTGCGTAGATCTTGTCTTCCTGATTCCGGCGCCGTGAACGGTTCAAAAAACCGATATCGTATGAGGAATGTATTGCGTTCTAATCGAAATGGCAAACAGGTAAAAAATGGGCATAACAGGTACAAGGATGATGTGGCAACCCAATCAGCTCTAATAAATTCCTCCAGCAACAACCAATGACATCGTGCCAAGTGATACCTTCAGATTTGCAATTTTCGTCTTATATGTGTGTAAATTTCTTAATGTTTCTAAAGTGGAAATTGTGTTTTTTTATTATTATTTATTTTATCATTTAATAATATACATATATATATATTTATATATATTATATGTTTTTAAAACATATTATATATATTATATAATATATATTAAATATTAAACATATTAAATATTTAAACAAATCACATTTCAAATATATTACAAACTGCGCATTTGATCCAAATATATTTCAAATCCAAAGTTTTCGTGGATCAAAAAATTTGCCAAACGTCCGTTAAGTTGATGTGGTAAAAAAAACGTATTAAGGGAGCGAGGTCGGATTTTGAACCCTTGACCTTAGCCCCCCAAACCATTTCCCACACCACTAAACCACGACATCATATTTACAAATGAATTCCACCAAAGAGTATTTAATGTTTAAAAGGTGCGTTCGACGGAGCGTGGAGGGCCAACCCCTCCTCCATGTGATCCTCATCATAAAACCGTGAGCCAGGGCTAGCGCTAATCGTGCTTGGTGCTAAGCTCACATTAATTAAACCTAGATTAAGTGCAGTTTAACTTGGCGGTGGTTTTGGCGGAAGCTCCATTTTTAATGGAGCTAACTGGCGAAGCTTCCAGATTTAGTGGAGAAAATTGGGGCAAAGTTGTTTTGGTCATAAATCACTTATTTTTCAATCAAGTTTTGAGTGTGAATATTCAATTTCAACTATATTAGACATTCCACACTCATTGGTGAGGGTTGCAGAGCTATCAGAGGACTTTTGAGCAGGTTTTTGCTTCAAATAAGTTCTAGGGGCCACTATGGGCTAGCAGTAGTTTGAGGCCTAGCCAGTGCAGCTAGAAGCATTATTCAGGAATCCAATAGTAAATTTTGGATGTTTCAGATGTTCTAGAACTAATGGTGTGGCTTTTATAGCCTTTAGAGGAATTTTTAAAGCCTATATGCTTCAGTGAAGTTCCAGGGGCTACTAGGGCCAGCAATTGTCAGCAGCAGTTCGGGGCCTAGCTAGGGCAACTAGTGACCTTATGCAGCAAACCAATAGTCATTTCTGACCATTTTCGTACTTTTGAATCCAATGAATAATTTTCCATAAGCTTTTGAGGAATTCTAGAGGTCTAGAACCCATCAGAGAATTTTTCAGTGACCCGAGTGCCAAGGGGTGCCAACAGGTGTTGGAGGTGAAACCGGAGCAGCCGGAGGCCAATTTTAGTGAACCAATAGTCGATTCTGAATATTTTTTGCATAATGAATCTAATGAAGGGATTTTCAAAGCCATTTTAAGAATTTTTAAGGTTTAAAACCTATAGGGAAGTTTTAGGCAGCCCAGGGCAAACCGTGGAGGGAGGCCTAGTTTGGGGATGCAGTGCTCATTTTGAGCAAACGATCAGTCTACTTTTGGTGTCTAATGTGTGATGGAGACAGTAGGTGAGGTTTAAGGGATAGTAAAATAATTCTGAAGGATTTAGTGTCATAGAGTGGCTCATTGTAGCTTAGAGCACCGACAGAAGGAATCAAGTCTAAGGGAGCCTAGATCTGTTTGCAGAGTGATGAAAGCCATGAAATGGATATAGATGGTATTATAAGTCCATTGGTTAAGTTCAGTAACCTTTGGAGTTAATTTTGGAACTTGTAAAATTAATTTTTCCATAATCCCAAAATCTCAAGGAGACGTAGCCCACGATATTCGGGTGAACTCCTAGATTAATTTTGTTGTTATGTGTGGATGTTTATTTGCTGCATTATATTATTGTTATACATGTTTAATTTCAGCAAAAACAAATGGACTTAAGACACTTAAATAGTTAAAAATCATACGCCTATTTCAAGTAAAAATTTCTGCAAAAGTCAAGTACAAGCTAGATCTTTTATTTGTTTAACTGAGCGGGAGGCTCTTGAAAAGCATAACAAGTTATCCAACCCATTTTTAGATCAGGAGGTGACGTGGCAGACGGTGGGACCGGACCGCAGCTTGCAGATCGCAAAAATTAAGGTTTAGTCGTAAACGGAGGTGGTAAAAACTAAAAGAAGCAAAGTGCAAAGTGCGGGGGAGAAGGTAAGTGACGTGGGGGGAAGGTGGGACCTGACCGCATCACAAGTTAAAAAAAATACGTTGCGATCGTTTCAAAAGGTAAGTTAAAAATTGTGTGATGCGATATCGCACATTGGCGATCGTAGGTTTTAACGATTGGAAAAATGGAATGAGTTATAATTTTGTGAAATGTGATGGATGGTGGGGGAAGGGTGACGTGGCATAGAGGTGGGACCACTCCCACAAGTCACAGATCACGAGTTTTATAATGCGCACAATGGGGGTTAAACGTTATTTTTTGTGAAGTGCGATGTTCAGGCATTTAGACATCGGGAAGTGCGAAAAGGCAAAAAGGTAAGGGAAAGGCGGAAACAAAGGATTGCATGCGATTTGGTAATGCGGTAAGGTTGGCTGGGTCCCACCAAATCGCATCGGCTAACAAAAAAGTTTCAGCTAAGTATTAAGAGGTAAAAGCTAAAACTTGCAAGGAGCGATGAGTGATTTAATCTCCGCCATCCATCTCTCTGCTCCAAATTTGCGCCTTTATTCATGACCGCCTATTTTCCCCTTTTCACCTCCCCCAAACTATGAAAGTATGCCATTTATATGATTTTCTTTGATTTAAAAGTAAATGGCATGGGATCCGACTCTTGAACTGTTCTCTTTGATTACGGGGTGTCACTTTAGTCGGTGCTTGAATAGCTTGGCCTTCCTCTTAAACCTTCGCGTCTTTGCCCTGTGATTTCCTTATAGGGACTGGCTCTCCATGTTATGTGTGGTCATAGGCCAACACTGGCTCCATCTAGGGACAACGTGTTGTTCTAAGTGCGTTGAGGACCTGCAAACCCTGAATGCTTGCGCTTTATTGGGCTCATGGAGTCACAAATACATACTAAATAGACAAAGTTTTATACCAACAGTCAAGTGGACACAAAAATGGAAGATAACATGAAAGATGATATGGAAGATGAAATGGGAGGGATGTAAACAAAATGGAGTATAGACAGTGGAATGATATATACAAAGAGTTATATTTTCCCTCGTCAGTGATGAAAATATAACTTGAAGAACTGCCCATTCACGGGCGCATCAAGTATATCTCCTTATAAGTTCTCAAGGAAAATTTATTGTTGCCTCTAACCTCTACCACCCTGAAAGGACCAAACCACAGGGGGTCGAACTTCCCATGTTTCCCTTTGTCTGCTCTCCTAACATCTAATCGCAGCACGAAGTCCCCCACCTGGATTTCTCTTTCTTTAGCTCTTTAGTCAAATAAGCCTTTCATTTTTTCTTGATATTATGCTAGTTTGAGGCTTACATGTTCCCTTGTTTTATTCAACTCCACTGGATGATTCATTCTTCGGATAAGGTCATTTGGCTCCTCCTCGCTTTTTTGTAAAAATCGAGCCACAGGTAATGCAAGTTTAATAGGGAAGGTTGTGGCCCTGCCATACACCAGTTCATAAGAGGACTTTCCTGTGGATATTTTTGTGGTGATGCGATTTTCCCAGAGTGAAAATTTGAGCTGGAAATACCAGTTCTTTTGATTTTAGTTGATGGTCTTCTTCAAGATCCTCACTAGTGTCTTGTTGGATGATTCTTCCAGCCCGTTCCCCTGTGGGTAGTATGCAGTGGAGTGACCTAGCAGGATGTTGTACCGCTGACAAAAGTTAACAAATTTAACTAACTTGAAAGCCTAGGCGTTATCTGTAACGATTTTATTTGGGCATCCAAACCTAACTATTATGTTCTCCTCCAGGAACTTGATCACCATCGAGTCTGTAGCATTTCTTGCGAGCATTGCTTCTACCAACTTGGTGAAGTATTATGTAGCAGTGAGGATCCATTGATGTTGATTTCTAGAGGTAGGATGAATCTCTCCTATGAAGTCCATCCCCCATTGTTTAAAAGGTTCTTCAACATGTATTGGAATTAATGGGAGAGGTGCATACCTTTGTTTTTCGACGAATGCTTGATACTTCTCGCAAACCCGGACGCGGGCATGTACATCGCCGAATAGCTTAGGCCAAAAGAACCTTGCCTTAATAATCTTGTGTGCAGTGGATCACCAAATTTAATGCCCACCGCATATCCCTTCGTGGAACTCGTTCATCACATGGTCAACTTCTTGCTCTATCAAACACAATAATAAGATTCTCGCCGGGTCTCTCCAATAGAGTCACCCATTTTCCACAATGTACTTTTGAGACCTTGGTCTCAAAGTGTGATACTTGGTCTTATCATAGTGAGGGGGAATCTTCCACTATATCCTTATACCATGAGGATAGGAGGTACTTGACATGTGTTTTCTGAGCAGAAGATTATATGCCTTGGTGTGCACCTGTGTCCTCCTGTGCCTCTCCTCCTGTCATAAACAGATTTATTCCCAGAGCCTGACAGTTGGATTCAGAAAGGATTTTTTCCAGCCCCTGGCCTTTGATGAGTTTATTAGGCTTTATCTCCAATTCGTACTCCTATATTTTAGCTATCCATTTCCCCTCTTCCATTCATTGTCACCCTGTACCAGAATATCCTTCACTGCTGTAGTGGGTACATAAGCTGTTATGGCTGATTGTAACATATACACCCGGAATGCCTTCAGCGATTTGACCAGAGCGTAAGCTTTCTTCTCTAGGATATCATATTTTAGTTCAGTGTCCCGCAGGATTTGATTGATGAACGCAATGGGTTGTTTATTCCTGTCAGCATTTTTCTGTAAAAGTATTGCAGCTATTGTGTGAGGTGAGGCGAAGGAGAAAATCATGAACGACTTCTCATAATTTGGACTTGCCAGTACTGGAGCTTTTGTAAAGGCCTGTTTGATCCTATTAAAAGAGTCCCTAGACTCAGGGGTCCATCTAACTTCACTATTATTCTTCAGCATCCCAGTGATGTTTCAGACAATCTTAGCATAGTTGGGAATGAACTTTCGGAGGAAATTTATTCTTCCCAAGAACACCTTTACTTCCTTTCGTTTCTTGGTAGGGGAATGTCGTTTATCACCTCTACCCACTTTGGGTCGATCTTCACTCCTCCCTTAGTTACTATGTGCCCTAGTAACTTCCTTTCCTCCAAGGTAAACATGGGATTTTGAGGATTCAGAGACAAGCCATACCTGTGGCATTTATCAAAGGTGTGTCGAAGGTGCTCTATATGTTCAGCGTCACTCTTTGAAAAGATGGTGATGTCGTCTAGGTATATCACCACAAACTTGTCTTGCTCTCCTATGAAAGAAATTTCCATCACCCGCTGGAATGTGGCACCGACTGTTAGTATGAATCTTGATTCGAGGTGTACGAACAAATACCACTTTAGTTGCACATAACAAACATCCCTAATATCATAAATGACTGCTAATATCTTAAAATCTGCAGTTATATGATCAAGAAAAATGCTGCAAAAATCTAGATCTATGCATTAGAAGACATTAAAAAATAGAAAAATAAGATTTACTCCATAGATCAAAAATACAAGACAAGAATATATCCAATGAAATTTTTATTAATGGGCACCTGGGAGGAAAACACAAGAGGGTGTTCCCTATTCTCCTCAATGGGATGGGTTCTTGTAAGTCCTCAGCGCTTCAGATTTAGAATTCCTCTCTCTTGATGGTGTAGAAAACTCAGACAAAAATGGAAAAAATATAGGTATGATAATGGATCAATAGCCAGACCAAGAGTTGAGATCCAGAGTGATCTTTAGGCAACAAAAGGTGACAAATGAATGGGAAAACCCTTCTATTTATAACAAAATATTGAGTTAGTCTAGAGATTGGTGCATAATTAAAATATTATTAACCAAATGTAGATCCAACTTTTATGGAATATTTTATTATATTTGTTGGAGGGAAAAGGAATTTGACCTGAGTCAAATCCCCTTATTTGTAAATAATAAATAAATAAATGATTTATTTATCATTTTAAGGATGTGATTAAGTAATAATAAATAAATAAATGATTTATTTATCATTTTAAGGATATGGTAGAGTAATAATCAAATAAATAATGATTTATTTAATTATTTAAGGGATATTTAGTCATATTTAACAAAGAATATTATTTAAGTAATGTTTAAATAATTATTCTTAGAAAATAATAAGATAAATAGTGATTTATCTAATTAATTTCCTTGTTTTGGGTTAAATATAACCAGGAATATTAATTAAACCACTGTTTAACTAATTATTCCTTGAGGAAAAATCAAACAAATTTATATTTGTTTAATATTTCCTTATGGGGTTTCCTGTTTAGACCATAAACAACTGAATAAAGGTGATTTACTAAGCTATTTTCATAGTGAAAGAAATTTTACTCGGGGTAAAATTGGTCTTACTTGGTGTACTTGGGTCCATCTAATAACAATGGATTAGATGACCAAAAAATGGTGTAACAGATTGCCCCCCAGTGTGTGAGCGTTAGGAGCTAATCGTATGACCGAAGCACGTTGTAAGAACTCAATCACTAGACGTCAAAGGGGAAGTCAAAGAGAGAGGAGTGTAAGGTAGACCAAAGTGTTGAAAGACCTAGACCCTGAGGAGGCGACTTACACGTGCAACAAGTCTTTTTTAATGAGTGAGTACCTTCTATAGGCGTCGGGGGAGGCATACCTATGCCCGCCGAGGCAATAGTACAAACAATAAGGCGCCCGGAAAACCACGGAACGCAATAATAAAGTATATGCTGGCATAAACATGAGCCAGATGAATGACATAACAATGAATACCACATACATATTGTGCTTGGGATAACAACCAGGACTTATACAATGATATCTGAGTACATGAGATATAAATGCAACCCAGATGCCCCTGAAAACAAGAAAGGGCTCTGAAAATCTGACTGATACATGAAAAAAAGGCACTGCAAGCGGCTAAGGCTGACATTATCAAATGTATGGAGTTGCATTGAAGGCTGTAATGAAGAGGTCATCCAAGTGTGTGGGGGACTACCTATAGGTCCACCCCCTCATGAAGGCTGAGACATCTCACACACACCCAGGAATCACTGATGTCAACTGTTGCATCACTGAACCATCGAGTATACGGATCTCGATCATGCTGAAAGGAGATGGAGCTAAGAAACAATCAAGTCAAAGGGAAATAAGGAGTCCCCTTGCCTGATCTGAGGCACTGAACAAGAGTGGAAGCTGGAACCAAGGTACACCGCCCTCTAGACCTATCTTCTGGAATGAATGAGCTGATGTCGACAGAATGAGGTCTGCCATAGGTGAGGCAATAAGGGATCCTCAACTAAGGCACGAGAGAAAATAGTAGAGTGACTGATAGAATGACACCAATGATGATGATGAATGGGGGAAACTGAGTAGCAAATGGGCGAGTTCCCTTGTTAGAGCATAAATGGCATGGATGACCTGGCAGCGACTGACACGATATCATGAGGGATAGGGGATAGTGGGACTGAAGGCCATAATGTGCGACACGAGACAGGGACCAAGCAATGAATGATGGAGGACTATAGCAGGATGCAAAGGGACTCAGCATATACTCCATGAATGCAATGATGACTCCACTCGGATGCTCTAAACAAGGGTGACTCAATGGTGTTGCCACATATGTAAAGGGTCCGATGGGGACCATAAAAGTGTGAGTACAAGATGGTAACTCACGATGAAAGTCGACACGAGTGTGGACAAGTATGGAGGCAACATGGTGCCCCCAGTACGAGTGTTGCAAGTGAATAAATTCGATTTTGAGGAAGGGTGAAGTGGTGCTTCTTGGAAAAAATGTGTCCTGGTGAAGTATCAAATCAAAAAAGCTAATAGATACCCATTTGAGGGTTAGGTGAGATCTTTCCAATGGTATATACGATTCGTCAAATTGAGATACAGTTTTGTCGTAGTAAGCGAAAGAAAAATCAGGGGTTTTCTTTTAATAAGGCATTTTCCTTCCAGATTCTCTTATTTTCCGGTGGAGCTATGGTGAATGTCGTGAGGAGAGGAGGCCTTAAATCTTGCGATAGTTGTAGCAGATAAGCCGACCGTTGGAATTTGAGATCTATTAGTTGTAGGTAAGAGGCCTAATCCTACTCTTTCATTTCAGTGGATTGAAAGTTCAGTTTAGGTACCCAAAGCTCGTGAACAGGCCACGTCACACTTTTTGGGGTCTGTTCTACGACCTGGGTAGCAGGTTCTAGGCAGAAAACTACGACCTATCCCAGGAAATGACCTGAATAGTGCGACCTGTCAGAAAAAGGGGTTTTCAGTGTTGTTTTTGGCTGAGATCTGGGATTTTTATGGTTGAGGGACATAGGTGCCCCCAAGCATTTTGAGTACATTCCAAAATGTATTTAGAAAAATAGAAATATAAACACATTTTAATGATGTGGTGCGCCATTTGTTTTCGGTATGGTTACGCAGTTTGAGAAAGGAAATAGACAATTACCAACTTCTTTTGGTACTGCATATATGAATCAAATGGACTTTAAGTTTCTAGGTTAGCACATATGGTGCTAATATATCAAAGATAGTATTTTGGATAATGAATTGATGTTCTCCCAGAAAACCTATAGGTTGGTCAACCACAATGTCTATGAGACTGGGTTGCTGATGAAAAATGAAAGAATGATGAGGGGTATCATCCCTAGAATGATCTTGAAGTGATATGTGACTCTAGAGGTTCTTCTAAATGTGGAAGAATAATGGGACTAGATTCATCACGACTAGATTCACTAGAGTGGTGAAGAACTGCTTCTCCTCGTCTCTCCAATATGGGTGCCCCCCTTACCCAAACATTGGGTGTCAATGTAATGGCCACAAGGAGCATGTGGTTCGAATGCATGAGTTCGATGTAAGGGGGATAGTTAAAGTTAGGAGTGGTCGCTGCTTCCATAATGTTGTCATCGTAATAGAATATGGGCTGACTGATGGAAGAAAGACCACCTGACGCGGCGAAACGACCTTACTCCTCATCATGAGAGGAGAGGTTCATATGCACATCGTCACAAGGGGTAGCGGGAGAGTGAGTAGAAAGAGGATCCACTGATGTTGAGACTAGGGAGGGGGATTAAGGGAGGTTAGGTGAAACATCAAGGGAGGTCTCATCGTGGACCTCCGACCAAGGCCCTATTATCTCAACATCATAAGGGGAAAATTTAATGGGAGCATCTGTGTCCTCGGGTGTTGCCGAAGCAAGATGCGAAAATAAGGGAGCGGGTGACTCATGGCGGTCGGCCTCGAATTGGCGTAAGGTTTCTAAAGAGGAATGATACTCTTCGAGGCGAGGACACGGGTGAGTGTAATGGCCATGGAAATCACATAAAGCACAAGGGTGATTTGTGCGCAATGGTTTGAGTTTCGGGATTGAATCGGGTATAGTGACATATATCTCTGGGATTTCAGATTCCGAAAACGGCTCATTGACTATGGACTTGAGGTGAGGAAATTCAAGGCAAGTATGGGTGACATGGCCAACAACGTCACACAAAGCACACTAGATGGTATGCTTTGGAGGTTGAGAGGGGGCAGGGTTTGTCAGGGTAGCCTTATCCTTTGATGCCCCCTTGCGAGCTTTGCCCTTCTTACTTGAAGCGGTCGCAACGGGAGGTGGTTCTTGTTGAGGTGAATGAGGCATTGTTGCAGCAGGAGAAGTCATAAAGACCAGTTGAACCGGGGTCAAAGCGAGATAAGGTTTAGGTTGACTAGGTGGGGTAGCGGCTGGAGAATCGAGGTACCAGACGGGAATCCCAAGGTTCGAGATAGGAATAGAGAGAGTGGCCATAACAGGTACCATGTACACTCCTGGTGGGGGATCAAGGAACGGTATCTGACCAAAGGGGTAATGACCAGGCGAGATGACTCCAAGATGGTTGAGGCTGAGAGGAACCATCCCAGGAGGGCAAAGGGGGTCATGAGTACCAACTGAAGGTGAAGGACCAGGAGAAGAAGATTTAGACGGATGATCAGAGGACATCATGAAAATCTGGTAATCGAGGGAACCAGATGGAAGAGGTTGAGCGGCCACCTGTCCTTCAGATGGTTGGGTAGCCACAAATCCCTGTTGAGGGAAAGGATCCGTAAGCACAGCCGGCTGACTAGGTGTAGGACTAGGAGGAATAGAAGGGATGGCTTGTTGTCCTCTCAATGTTTCTAGAGATTCCCATGGTTGTCGCATTTGTGGCAAAAGAGGACAATCATGCGTATAATTACCATAAACACCACAACAAGAACAAGGCTTGTTCGCACAAAGAGGCCTATCCTACTTGGTTTGAGTAGTGTTAGGAGAATTACCTTGATTAGGTCCAGGATTACCAGAGGCAGCTTGATTTTGATTGCCTTTCCTATTCCTTTTTGAGGTAGGAGGATTAGTCGTGCCCTGCTGTTTGTACACCTGCCCCGGAAGGGGTGGTGGTTGCTATTGCGAGGGTTGAGAAGGCAAGGGAGGAGGGGGTACTAATGTTGTAGGAGTTGGAGCACCAGGCTATGGATATGGATAATAAGGAGGTTGGGTAGCAGTGTGGTAAACAGGAGGTTGGGAAAAATGAGGAGGCACACCGTATCCTGGATACGTGCTACCCGGAGGGGGAAAATTGTTGGAGGAGCTGGCCCCTCCCTGAGAGAAACCATAGCCCATGGGAGGTTGAGAATAGGGATTAAAGAGAGTTCCAACGATACCGTCGGTGGCGTGAGATTCCCCCGGTGCGTTGGCACCACCAGGTCTGGGAAGATCAGGTAGGACAGTATAAACATAACCTGACTGAGCGTAGATCAGGTCATATTTTAACGCAATTTGGAGAGCGGCTTCTTCAGTTTGAGGAAATTGTGATGCGATGTCTTTCCCAATAGGCAGCAAGAGAGTCCTAAGGAATCAATCCATGTAGACATGGTCTTTGAAAGTAGGGGCTCGACATAGGCTCCTTCTTCTCTGCCATTCCTGAACATGTTTAGATAGGTGGGTCGTTGATGATTGACGGAAGGAGGTCAAGTGCTCAGTACCAGTGTCGTAACGAAGGGGAAGCTAGAAATAAGACAAAAAAGACCGGGCCAGAGTCGCATAGGTGGTATGAGAGGAAGGGGCCTGATCAACATACCACTTAGAAGCTTCACCTATAAGCATTCTTTGGAACAACCGAAGATGAACAGAGTCATCGGTAATGGAATTAGACGAACACCACATGTGGAAAGATCGAATATGATTTGAAGGATCTTCTCTAGCAAGACCTTCAAACTTTGGGATGTCTGAAGGGAGCTTTGTTGGCATAGCAGGCCACTTAGTGTCATGGTGTATAGGGTCATTTATCAACTGGTCGAAGTCAGGGAGGCTGAGGCCTGCCATGAAAGGGAGTAAGGGTGCAGCCAGGGTAGTGTCTGTTGCGGTCCTACTAGTGGTATTTTCAGCGGGAGGGTCGGGGTTACCACCAGTGTTAGGTCATGAACCAGACATGGTGAAGGTGATAGGGGGAGGACCGAAGGTGGAACGGGAAGGAGAACCCAAAGGACCAGAAAAAGATTCAGAGTGCGGACTCGACTGAGGGCTAACTCAAATCCTCTGCGGAGGAGCAAGTCTCCCTACCAAAAACTGAGGATGAAGGCCAAGAAGTCTCTGGGATGAACGCCTTGGTGGCACAATGGTGACGACACAAACACGACACAAAGGAAAAAGAGACCAACAAGGGCAAGGAGGTGCAGGATCAACTGATTACAATGTCGAAACAAGGGCAGAGAGGTGTAGGACCAATTGATTTCAATGTTTTAGAGTCTTTTCTTGGCGGTGTTAACCAAGCCCTTTTTCACTTAGGGTGTCTGTGTAAAAGTGTGTAAATTTTAATTTTTAAACCCAGATGTTTGTAGAGAAAAAGAAAAAGTGTGTTGTATAGCTGTAAATAAACCTGCAAATGTCAGTATATAGGCCCACAAAACAGAAAATAAACAGCTAATAATGCACCAATCTAAACCCAAGGAGGTGGGTTTCTCAAAAAATAGTCTATAGGTGAGTAAAAAACTAATTTAAACACACTAAAAAAAAGTCCAATAGATCTAGGGTCAAGAGGGACAGAGATCTAAAAGACAAAATATGCTGAGAAGTGGTGCAGAAAACAACAACCAATCATAGGAAAATTGTTGTCAAAAGAGGTGGTGAAAGGCTATCTCCAAGAGGGAAGCGGATTGCACCCTAAAGGAAAACAAAAACAAAGCTAGATGAGGTGATGAGGAGTCGCCAGTTGTTAGTATGAATCTTGATTCAAGGTGTACGAAAAAAGACCACTTTAGTTGTGCATAACAAACAACCCTAACAGCAGAAATGACTGTTAATATCTTCAAATTTTCAGTTAGATGATCAAGAAAAATGCTGCAAAAATCTAGATCTATGCATTAGAAGACATTAAACAGTAGAAAAATAAGATTTACTCCATAGATCCAATAGACAAGACAAGAATATATCCAATGAAATTTTTATTAATGGGCACCTGGGAAGAAAACACAAGAGGGTGTTCCCTGTTCTCCTCAATGGGATGGGTTCTTGTAAGTCCTCAGCACTTCATATTTAGAATTCCTCTCTCTTGATGGTGTAGAAAACCCAGAAAAAAATGGAAAAAATATGGCTATGATAATGGATCAATAGCCAGACCAAGAGTTGAGATCCAGAGTGATCTTTAAGCAACAAAAGGTGACAAATGAATGTGAAAACCCTTCTATTTATAACAAAATATTGAGTTAGTCTAGAGATTGGTGCATAATTAAAACATTATTAACCAAATCTAGATCCAATTTTTATGGAATATTTTATTATATTTGTTGGAGGGAAAAGGAATTTGACTTGAGTCAAGTCCCCTTATTTGTAAATAATAAATAAATAAATGATTTATTTATCATTTTAAGGATGTGATTAAGTAATAATAAATACATAAATGATTTATTTATCATTTTAAGGATATGGTTGAGTAATAATCAAATAAATAATGATTTATTTAATTATTTACGGGAGATTTAGTCATATTTAACAAAGAATATTATTTAAGTAATGTTTAAATAATTATTCTTAGAAAATAATAAGATAAATAGTGATTTATTCATTTAATTTTGTTATTTATTAAATATATAAATATTAATTAAACTACTGTTTAACTAATTATTCCTTGAGGAAAAATTAAAAAAAATATATATTTGTTTAATATTTCCTTATGGGGTTTCCTGTTTAGACCATAAATAACTTAATAAAGGTGATTTACGAAGTTATTTTCATAGTGAAAGCAATTTTACTTGAGGTAAAATTGGTCTTACTTGGTGTAATTGGGTCCATCTAATAATAATGGATTAGATGACCAAAAAATGGTGTAACACCGACATTTATCAGGCCAAAGGGAATTCGGGCGTACATGAAGGTTCCCCAAGGTGTAGTGAACGACATCTTCTTTGGTATTCTGAGAGCACTGCCACCTAATTATATCCTGAGAAGCCATCCATCATGGACATGCAGGAGGATCCCACTACCTTCTGCAAGATGTGGTCCATCTTCGAGAGGGGATAGTTATCTTTGAGTGAGGCTCTTTTCATATTGTGGAAATCCACGCAAAGCCTGATTTTGCCGTTCTTCTTTCTAACGGGAACCAATTTCGCCACCCATTCGGAGTATCTTAGAGGGCCAATAATCTTGGCATGCAATAGCTTCTTTATTTCCTTTTCAATGGCTAGGAAAAGGAGGGGATTGATCTGTCTTAGATTTTGCTTATGAGGCTTGGCATCCTCTTTGAGCGGTATCTTTTGCTGTATAATATCAATATCAAAATTCTTCAGATCCTGGTATGACCAAGCGAAGACATCACTATATGATTGAAACAGCCTAAGCTATTGATCTTGGTATTCTTCAGGGACCCCTTTCGACAACTTTACCACTTTTGGATATTCTTCTGTCCCAATGTTCACATCCCTGACAGGCTTGTTGAGGGTAAGTTTGTTTGGATTCACCGAGATATCATTCTTATCAAACAATATCTCCAATGGCACAAGACCCTTGGGGATGAAATTTCCCTTTAATTGCAAAACACAGTGCTCGGCCAGTGTCTCTTCCCACCTAGCTTTTGGCTCCTCACTGTCAACCTCCGGGAGTGAATCGATCACCATATTTGAGAACTTTCCCACCATTTCCATAAAACGCTAGACCTACTCTTCATCTTTGAATACTTGCCAATGCTTAACGTTGTCTGGAATGTAGGGTCAGTATCGCACTTCAACCTCATATCTGAGCAAAGGATTCGGTGGGGGGTGGAAATTACTAGCAGCCACAGCTAGTGATTCTGCCATTCTGTTCTTTTCCCTTGGCATGAACTGAATGTTAAAAGTAGAAAAGAACTTCTCAATTAAATTCCATACCTCATTCCTGTAAGCTTTGAACCGCGGGTGTTTAGTTTGGCATTGGCTCCTGACTTGCCTCACTATAAGATCTGAATCTACAATCACCTTGAGGTTATGTATGTTCATGTTTCGTGATGTCTGCAACCCCAAAAACAAGGCTTCATATTCAACCACATTTTTTGTGGCTTCGAAGTCCAGCTTAAAGGAGAGGGGAACCAAGTATCCTTCTGGTGATATCAAAAGTACCCCGGCCCCGTTTCCTTCTCGTGAGTAAGCTCCATCAAACTGCAAGGTCCATATTTCATTTTCCTCTCTACTCATAATATTCTCCTGGATTAGAGGATAGATCTTCATTTCTTGCAGGAAATTTTCATCCTCCTCAAGCATAAGACAAGAGAATGCACCCTCCTTAGTATATACTGGAGAATTTGTGGAACCATTAGCTTTGGTGACCATATCCACGAATATGGACTCACGGTATAATCATCTTTCCTCCCCACCGAATAATGGAATAGTGGCATAGGTGAGGTCAAGTTTTATGGATCCTCCAATCTTGGTACCCCAAGATCTGGACAACAACATTCCAAACCTGAGTTGGGATATCGAACACAACAATTTCCATTACTACGCTTTTGGCCAGAATCTAGGCTAAATTTACTACCAAATATTTTATCATGCCCAAGCATTTCACCCTCTTGGAATAAAAAGAATATAGATATTTATAAGGCCTGGTGATCTACAACCCCAACTACTCCATGACAGACAATGGCAACAGATTATGTGAAGCGCTAGAATCTAGCATGCAGTTGTGCAATAACAGGTCCTGTATAACTAGAATCACATAAAATGGAGGAGTGGCTGAATCTAGCTCTTCTACATGGGGTCCGAAAACTACCATGGGTATTTCTTCTTGGAGATTGAGTTTGTCAGGAAGAGGGCCTACATCCTAGGGCAACATGAATTGAGAGACTTGGGCATTGTATGAGGGTTGTTTTAAGAGCTCGATCAGGGGGACCAGGATCTTTACCTTTTCCAATTCTTTCTGAAGGCTAAAGGTCGTGGGAGATTTTTCTGTGATAACTTCTTTCAACTACTCTTTAAGAGGGCCAAGCAGTTTCAAGGGCATAGCTGTGGATATCTCATTTTGGGGAGGATCAGAGCCCTATTTCGAGGAGGTGGGCGCAGAGGATTTAGGATGGGCAGACTCTTCTAGAGGCTTTTTCCCCTTACTGGCATAACTAGAAGGTGTCTTCTCTCTTGATATTGACTATTCATCTTGTTCCTGCACTCGGGTTCTCTTCCTGGAGGATCTGAGATCATACTTCCTGTGCAGTTGAGCTTCCATGAAATCCACAAACTGCCTGTAGTAATTTTCAATATCTCAATCCTCTAGGGGGACTTCCTTCTCTTCTGTCTCTTCTTGCAGGGCGATTTCACCTTCTTCATCCTCTGAGTAAGCGAGTAATCGATATTCTTGACTATCTGTGACTTCCTCGGCTTGTCCCTCCATTTCCCATTTCAGGTATAAAGGAGGTTGGATTTGATCTTGCTGCTCTTTCCTTTCTTGCTGCAACAACTATAGAGCAGGCTTCCAGTACTAGGGATTAAACCCACGGTTTGGAATCATTTGGTTAGGACGAGGAGGAGAATTCTTGGCCTCCAATTCAAGCTTCACCTGCTTATTTGAGAGGTTCTTGATTAGCTTATTCATCTCTTTGATTCTATACTCTTGTGATTACCTCTCTTGATTAGAGGTAGAAGCCTCCTCCCTACCCCTTCTCCTAGCCTCATGCTCTGTCCTCCCTTTGAATTTACCTGTAGAAGAAAAGTTTGCTTCTACCTCCAATGCATCAATCTGGATCTGATCTAGAGATGCATACTTTCTTTCCCTTAGGGTGAACCCAAATTTTGGTTCAAAAGCTCCCGTGAAAACCACCTTAGCAGCTACTTGTGGAGGCTTTATTTCAGCATGAAGATTATTATAAAGCTTATTGAACCTCTTTATAAATTCGGTTACATCCTCATTATGTCTCTTCTTGAGAGCATTGAACTCTGTAAGGACATATCCATGGTCCCTCTTTTCTCCCCATTTTAGTGTGAATAAATTCTCCATTTCTTCCCAAGTGGTGACTGTGTGATCAGCAAGTTACTTGAACCAATTTCGAGCCTCTCCATCCAAGGATTGGACGAAAAGCCTCAACACCACATCTAGGTGCTCTACATTTACATTCTCAGCAAAGGCGCAGAAATTTTCAATATGTTTCTGCGCAGAAATACTATCTTCCTCGATGAACCGAGGCAGGAGCTTTAGATAACCTTGAGGCATGTCATTCAATACTTGAGGTAAAGCCAATGGATCATATTATTGAGGAGGAAGCCAGGTACAACCATGAGGGGCGATGGAGGTAATTTTTTAGGATGAATTGGCTGTGGTATAACAGGTGTGTGTTGAATAGAGGTTGTTATATTGGTCTGTAAAAATCTATGGAGTACTGCAACTTCTTTAATTTCTTCAGCCTCGGGAGTAGGGTGCAAGGGAGGCAAAGAAATATTAGTGGATTCAGCTTTGTTTTTTATGATTGAATTGGCTAAAGCGAAGGCTTCTGGAGAATACTCAAGTATGCAGGTTGTGGTGCCAGGACAATAGATGTCAGCTTTCTGAGATGAGGAAGGAAAATATTATAGATTAAATGAGGGAATGTCAGCCTAGCTGGGCTGCTTCTCCTTCCAGACTCTCTTAAATATAATCTTTTCAGGATCAGACACCGAAGGGGTTTTCTACTGAAAGTATCTAATCGAGTATGAGGCATTTTGTAAGCCAGGATTATTGACTATGATATGCAACTCTCAACCCTTCTTGCTCACCTAATTGAAGGGTGAAGATAATGTCGTATCCCAGGGAAAAGGTTTTCTAATTCATTTCCCCGGCAACAGCGCTAACAAGATGTTGTAGCTCCTAGAGACAGCCTTGAGCTTCAAAAGACCAGTGCCTATGACATCTTAAAATCAAAGGTTAAAAGTGGACAATTGTATAAATACCTCTGACATAATATGGGTCATGAGAATAATGGATTTGGTGGTTTGAGAATCGATAATACCATTTGAGCCTGCTTCATGTGAATTCCCCAAACTATGAGAGAGCTCAGGAGGCTGTGAGGCTGATGGATTTTAGATGGGCGGAGTATAAAATAATGGGCAGAAGCTTTAAAATGTGCAGAGATGTTGAGGAAGAACATAGAAGGAACCCACAAGAAACAGGCTTAAGATATTTAAGAATATGTCCCCCGCGACCTCAGAGGAAGCGCATATGAATGAGATATGGGCAGCAATAGAGATTCGTAGTGCACGAATTAAGGGAGTGCAGCAAGCTTAAATATGAGCGCTAACACTTGGGTGTTATACAGGCACGAATTCATGAATAAAATTGCAAACTACAACAACTACATTACATGAACCAATCAAAGTAGCATAGCATGAAAATGATTACACGTAAAAAGGATATTACTGATAACAGAAGGAAAAAGATAGATACTAGTCATTGCTCCATCTAGAATCCAAATAACAACTCTGTATCATATTAATTTTAAACAACTCTCCAAAATATGTATCTCAGAGCACAGGGATCACAATCATACAAAACTACAACAAAATTCTTCCAAATTCTAGAACCCTTATTTAATCTTGGAACGAGCTACATATAGAGTTCCCCTCGAGGGTCTTATAATACTAATAATTTATGATCGACCCATACTTATGAAATCAAAACATCCTACCTAACTTGTAGAGCGTACATTGAGTGATTACTTATGTACTGAGAGAATTAAAACATGAATGGGGAAAAATTGATATTTCACCAGCAAAATCATCAAAATTAAACCGAAAACAGAGAGGACATGGCTACCCATGGAGCCCAACAATGGGAGCCTTCAAAACAATATGGTGAGGAGCAGTTGTTGGTGGGCAAGCATGGTTTTCATCATACGGTTCCACCTGCTACTTGAAATTTTCCACTCCCTCAAGCTTATGATTTCCACTTAATCCGTTGTGAAGTGCCAATCATACTACGCGTGCTTGGCTCTTCTACGAAGATCTCCTGATCAGGCCGCATAAACCATAACTGCAATGTTCCATCTCAAAATCCCCTGCGGTGTTTTTGAATTGCAAAACGGGAACCAGATTTCAGAGAGGGCCTTAGGTGGTAAGCGATGTCGGAGAGGGGGGGTGCGAAATGGTGAGAGGATGACACATGGAGGGGTGGGTGGTAATGGATACAGCCCATTTTGGACCCCCCACCCCCCTCGCGTGGTTAAATTTTGAAATTTGTGGGGAGTGCGAAACGAAACAAGGACTGTCAGATGAGGAGGGGGTGATTGGAGATGGAGGAAAGGTGAAGGGCGATGAGGAGAAGGAAATGGCATGGAGCAATGGAATGGGAATGATAGTGAAGGAATGGCGTATTCATGGTGAGTGGAGTATTATGGTGGGGCCAAACCGCATCGCAATCGCAACTCTTTACCATGAAGTAGTAAAGGTAAACTCTAAAATGAGCGAAGTGCGAAACATGGGGAGGAAGGAGGTGACATGGTAGATGGTGGGACCGGACTGCAGCCCGCAAATCGTAAAACTTAAGGTTTAGCCGTAAGTGGAGGTGGTAAGTAGGTTTAGCCATAAGTGGAGGTGGTAAGTAGGTTTATCCATAAGCGAAGGTGGTAATTAGGTTAAACAAAATAGGTTGTGAGTGTTTCAAAAGGTAAGTTAAAAACTGTGCAATGCGATATCGAATATCGGTGATCGTAGGTTTTAAAGTTTGGAAAAATGGAATAAGTTGTAATTTTTTGAAATGAGATGGATGGTGGGGGAAGGGTGACGTGGCACAGAGGTGGGACCGTGCCCGCAAGTCGCAGATCGCAAGTTTTATAATGCGCACAACGGGGGTTAGATGTTATTTGTTGCGAAGTGCGATGTGCGGGCATTTAGACGTGGGGAAGTGCGAAAAGGTGAAAAGTTAAGGGAAAGGCAGAAAAAAAGGATTGCATGTGATTTGGTAATGCAGTAAGGTTGGATGGGTCCCACCAAATCGTATCGGCTGAAAAACAAGTTTTGTCTAAGTCTTAAGAGGTAAAAGCTAAAACTTGTGGGGAGTGATGAGTGATTTAATCTATGTCGTCCATCTCTCTACTTCAAATCTGCGCTTTTGATCCTTACTGCCTATTTTCCCCTTTGTGCCTCCCCCAAACTCTGAAAGTACGTCATTTCTCTGCTTTTCTTTGATTTAAAAGTAAAGGGTGCGGGCTTCGTCTCTTGAACTGTTCTCTTTGATTACGGGACGTCCTTCCGGCCGATGCTTGAATAGCTTGGCCTTCCTCTTAAACCTTCGCGCCTTTTCCCTATGATTTTTTTATAGGGACCAGCTCTCCATGTTATGTGTGGTCGCAAGCCAACAGAGAGTATAAGAGAGTCTTTTATCACGCGCTTTAATGAGTGTAAGAGAGTGTAAGGGAATATTTTATGATGTGCTTTAATGAGTGTAAGAGAGTGTAAGAGGAATATGGCATGCCAATAATGAGAGTGTAAGAGAACATTACTAAGAGCCATGATTGAGTGACTTGAATTTATTTTTAATAATAATAATAATAATATCATAAAGATGATAATAATAATATTGATGCTAAAATGTTATGTCAATATTGAACTATTAGGATTGATTAATGATAATAAGTGATTTTTCATCAACAATACTTGATTACCAATTGATGCAAGGTGATTTACTGTCTTGAGACTTTCTAATTTTAAACTGTCTATTTTAGAATTTCTACTTTTTGAAATTCTATTTTTAGACTTCCTATTTTTAGAAATTATATTTTTAGACTCTCTATTTTTAGAAATTCATCCCTTACCTACCAATTTTTAACACTCCCTCTCAGCTAGGGAGGAATTTCTTTTTTTCAATAAATATCTATTATTTCTCTACTCATATTTTTTCATCTATGCTCTGTATCATCTGGAACAATGATGTCTTACTCTAATAAATATGAATCATCATAGGGGAGATTCATCCATCACCATATATTCGCTTGGGGGGATTTCCACTTGCCAACATATGACAAGGATCTCACACAACCAAGTCTCATCTCTGCTTGGGGGGATCCACTTGTCAACACATGACAAGGATCTCACATAACCAAGTCTCATATTTGCTTGGGGGGCTCCACTTGACAACACATGACAAGGATCTCACACATCCAAGGCTCATCACTGCTTTGGGGGATCCACTAGTCAACATATGACAAGGACATCACACATCCAAGGCTCATCACTGCTTGGGGGGCATAGGGGCTTCACTCAATTAACCTATGACATAGCATGTGTGTTCATGGCATACTAAAAAATACCATTAATTTGACTATATATTGGAAAATACTTCTAAAAATCACTTTATTTAACCCCCTACCAATACAAACCCAATACACCTTCCGAACCTAAAAAACCCCTATTTTCACTAAATATTATAGGCATCCATTTTTCATTAACATTTTTTATAGTCCTTTATATTTATATCCCTAGTATAGTGACATGATGTCTCTCTTATGACCCCACATGCATTCTACAATGCACCTTTCTTCTTTTGATAACATTGTAGATGTATATTATTTCTCCCAAAATGAAATTACTCAACACGCACTAAGCACATCTCACTATGATTTGTGACATTTAATGGGCTAAGCCACACAAAGATCAACCATTTTTTAGGAAGATTGATTATGTGGATGTATATAAATTGATATATATGATGAAAAATCAATTAATGAATCTTTGAATATGTTTACACCAACTAAGGTGTTCAAGCACAAGTTTAGACCCTCTAGATGCAATACCACTATCTACAACCAAGGTTGGGACCCCAAATCTCAAATCTAGGGTGCAATCCCAAACTAGACATGCTTAGAAGAAGAGGATGGAAAAATCCCAACACATGCACTCTTGAGGGAATAACACAAAAGCATGAAATCACATTTTGATTCAATTTCATCTCACCCATGAGATATGGGCTATCACTTATAGCCTAAGTAAAATTCAACAACAATGGATTGGAGATCACATTGAGGCATTAAATGAATGAACTACAAATACAACAGAAGAGGACAAAAGTTTGGTTCTAGAGGTGATTTGGTCCATTTAGCTAGCTCAAAACCATGCTGTATTCCAAAATAAGCTTAAAACCATGTTGTATTCCAAAATAAATCACAAACATCTATAAAATTTTCTACATGTTCAAGGCAAGCATTAACTTGTCATTCATCCCTCCAAGGACAAGGCTTCCTTGCACTATCATAGCTTCTAAATAAAATTCTAAAATTTCTAGAGGATATTTTGATGGCGCATCTCAAGGGAACATGGGACTCAAAAACACTAGATGATACCTCTTAATACCCTCTAGTGAGATACTATCTTTTAAAATTATACTTGTAAGAGCTACCAACAATAGAGCATAGCTCATCGTAATGTGCAGACTTCTCGATATTTCTTAGTAGATTACATTAGAGATTTGGAAATCTATGGGCACTCTCAAGTGGTTCTAGATTGATCTCGGGTGACTCCACATTAATTTATATTTTCCATCAAGCAAGAGTAAGAACTGCATGTGATATTGTTTCCAAATTTCATTCTAATCTCTTACTCATATATAAAAGGAGCTTAACAATGAAGCATAACAACGAGCAGTTCATGTTGTGACAGTTCCACCAAGTTACAGATCAAGAGCACATTGGAGGGTCTCTCCCTTCTATGTACCAAAGTCCTATTTTGACTCTACAAATAGAAGTGAAGCTATGTATTTAAGCATCCCCTCCCAAATACGTGTATTAACATGGTCTCTTGTTGACTATTTCATCTTAGGGGGTGTTCTTTTCACTAAATAAACATCATTTTTAGCAAAAATACGGATGAAATACTTAATGGAAAGGACATATACTATGAATTAAACTCTGGAAAATATGGGACCAATGAAAATTCACTATTTTACACTAGTACAAGCTAAGAATCCATATATCCACTCTGTAAAAAAAATGATTACGTTGTTTTCTTTGGGAAAAAATCAATGACCCAAAATAATATGCAAATGCATCTGCAAGAATGCAAGGAAACTTCATTAAGGATCATTGAGATTCAAGAAATCCATGCTTATAACCAGAGTTAGGAATATTCACATGCACAAAATGCACAAATTCATAACCGTGACACAAAATAAAGAAGAAAATTCTAAAATAACTAAGATAAATTCTAAAATAACTGAGATAAAGACATTTGTCTTCCCACCAAGGGAAGGTAAAAAAATCAACTTTGTGTGACTCATTCCCACCAAACCATATGTATCTAGGATATATGCCACCCCCGCACTAAGCTATGAAGCCACCAGGTCGAAGGAAACAAAATATAGAGACAACACACTCAACCAAACAATTTGTCTTAATCTTGTTGACTTTGCTCACTACATAATAGTCAAACAACTCATCTAGTGATCAATCAATCATAATATTCGCATTCATATTCCCACACAAAACAAGGCAGACCCTTCTTTTATCTGCTCAATAGTTCCTAAAGGATCTTCTTCCCTTTCATTGCTCTTCAATTAAGGCAATGAGAAACCATTTCACTAATTCCCTTCTGGGCATTCCTTGTGACGGTAAAACTTTAGTTCTCAAACAATCAATGAGCAACAATTTCATGGAAGGGAAAGACTCTTAAACAATACAACATATATGCTCTTTTACAACCATCTGGTGCTCATCCCGAAGCTTCAAATCCCCACTTCATAGCGATAATTTTTGGGCATGATCAGATTTGTATCATCAATAAAACAAGAGGAATTCAGATAACATAACTTGGGTAGTTGTTGCACCTCCAAGAATAGATGGCCATGAAAATGGCAAAATTCACATTATAATGAAGAAGGAACAAATTCCCATGAGGATGGAGGGATCTCACCTTTCCTCAAGCTGAATGTACATAACCATGTCAGGTCGCCTTGCTCAACAGCCTATACACATAGGCATTTATATTGGTTTTCTCTATTCCAAGGGGTGGTGGGTGAGTTTCATTAAAGACATGATAGAAAAGGGCATAAGATCTTATACTAACACTTGGAAATATATGATTTATTTATCATGGACCCCCTTTTCCTCTTCCCCTATTTTTGACTCTTAACCTTTGTCATGCTCTTTTCAATGAACTTGGATTGTTATATGATATTAAAAATATATATTTACTTAGATTTGAGCATACCATGAAAAGTCTACAACAGGGTCCATAGAAAATATAATTAGCATAGATATACACCTATCCATTCACTAGTCTGAATTTTCACTAAGGATCCATACAACCATATTTACACTACATCGTTAATTATTTAGGCTCACATATCTCGATTCCCATCATTATAACCATGATTTAGGCTCACATACTATAATTCGATACATTCTGAGGGTCAAAACCAAGATAATTAAAGTGCAGGGATTAGCATTCTTAGAAAATACGCTTAAGAAAAAACATTACAGGAAATTTCATTCGAAAAGTGACCATGAAATTTTCATGTAATTTCCATGTCATAATATGTAAACCAATCAAAATCCTTTAAATTTAAAAAGAGTTACATGTATATATTTTGGAGGGAAAAGAAGAAAAACTTTTTTTTTTAATTGTATTTTTGGCTTATCTCCTTACAGGTTTACTCAAATTTCATGTGTAGACACTAGGATGCGGAATTAAATTCACGTCCAATGATTACCCATTATGTGTACTTTCGAGAAGACCCGCATTGATAAAAATTACAGATACATTAAAAAAACGTGTTTAACATGTTTTTTTAATGTATATGTAATTTTTATCAATGTGGATATTCTCAAAAGTATGCATAATGAGTACTCGTTCGTTGCGGAATTTAATTCCACATCCAACGAGTGTCTACACATGAAATTTGAATCTACCTATAAGGAGATAAGTTAAAAATACAATTTAAAAAAGCAGTTTTCCTCTTTTCCCTCCAAAATTTATGACTATTATTTTATTATTTTTCCTTAGGAGGCCACTTTTAGGCTAAAATTTCCTCTAATGAATGAAAAAAAAAGCAATATGTCATTAGAATTGTTCCAAAGTTCTCCTAACTTTAATTGTTTGGACTCACTTCAATTTGTCAACAAGGTACAAAAATAATCCATTCTTTATTGTGATTCCCTATACAGAAAAACTAAGCCACTACGTTTAACCTTGAAACATTATCTTTTTAAAAACTACCTAATATTTGTTTTACATGGTGCATTTTTATTAAGTTTTCATATAAATACAGTAGAATAAAAACAATGAAAGACTTAATATTGAACTGAAAGAATATAAATAAAATAGATATGCAATGTTACATTAAATACAATCATAGTAGCACCCTAGTTTAAACTTCAATACGGTAACAATAAATGCAATATCGATTGTAAAACATTTTTTTACAAAATACAGTAAAACACATTTGTTAGTAACAATTAATTCAATTGCTTCCAAGAAATCATTGACACCATTTTATTTCTTGTAGTTGTTCTTTGAAAGGGTCCAAATCAAAAAATGAATATGGCACCCTATACAAATACATAGGATTTATAGTTCTCTCTCTTTTTGTCAGTTGTATAAAAATAACCAAATCAGTATCCAAGTAATTTTTAAAATAATAGTGCCTATTTATTTTGACCTGGTGAAGCTCAAGGTTCAAACTTGGCCACAATGCTTATTATACACCTACATTCTCCTTGTGCCCTAGGAGGTTCCCTGCAATTTCCTGATCAACAATTTGAGCCAAGCTTTGCCAACTCCCAATATATGTATCACAAGTCTTCATCCTACCTTGTTTCGATGGACTCGGGAAGTTGAACCAAATCTTATACATCCAGAGGAATTGTGAATCACATGTTGAGTAGCTTGAGAGAAGGGAAACATCATTTTTCTCGGTTATCCAATAGCATTGACAATTGTTTTTGTACAAACATTTGAAGAGAGTACCTTGCAATCAACAGTTGCATTCCCCAATATTCCTTGATTACAATGATTGTTCAAGCATAAAGATAAGTGATGCTGCCAATTGTAAGGGCAAGGATTTTACTTAAATAGACATGTGTTTCTACATGTGCATGTGGAGTAGTAATATATATGCATTGATGCATTGCACTCAGGAACACCTGGAATATTTGAGCTTCTTGTTGAAGTTGACATTTTTTTTTGTGGGTTCAGAGGTGATATGTTTTCTCTAAAATTTCTAATATCACTTTTCAGCTTCACTTGGGAAGATAACATATGTGAAGTTAGCACAAAATAAATCAAAAAGTGAAAGTCCACTAAAAAAATGCCTCTCTCTTTCTATGCAAGGAGACATTCTGAATAGGTGCACCTTGTTTTCTAGATTTCACCTTTCCTTCATGTGGAGAGTAGAAATGCTTGCCCCAATGTTCTTTGACATGTTGGACTTCACCTCCTATTGTAAATGGAAATTTTCAATTCAGTGCAGAGAATAAAAAGTTCATAAATTTCTTGAATATGAATCATTTGAATTTGTAATACAATCTGATTTATTTTTTTAGAATCTTTTAAAGCTTAAACAACTATCATTATAACTGAATATTGAATGGAAGTAAACCTGACAACATCTCAACTTAATCAAATCCTCGGTAATGGAGCAAGAGAAGGGAATTATTGAAGAAGGCTATTAAAGGAATTTTGACATAAATGATTTAGTTTCTTAAATCACATCAAATCAAATACTTTCATAATGCATGAAGTTACTCTGGCTGAAATCCAGCACCCTGAATCCAAAAGCTACCATGAAAATACTGCCAAATGAAGTCACATTCATAATATATCAATAGAAACATTTATTTTCTCTATAGAGAGAAGCACCAATGAAGGTGGGATCAATTTAAAATTATGTATTTTAACGCGAAAAAAGTATAGAATACATCAAATCATAGAAATAAATGGATAACAATAAATGTGAAGTATTCATATATCATATATTTTATATGGAATTCTCTAAAAGTTGATAGTCTCTACAGATTATCAGAGCAACAGTTGATTCATTGTATAGTAAATTTTGAAGGGCATTAAGAAATTAAAGTCAGAATTCTAGAGCCAAATCATGGGTGATTAATAGATTGATGAAGCATATGAAGAAAATGTGAATCAATCCATAGTCCATGTCACCCAAACCATTGTGGAAACCTTATTAAGTGGAGATATATGATCCATCCATGGCATAGTATCATATCCTTGCAACAAAATAAGAAAAAATCATCCTACAAAGAACTAAAGTATCTAAAAACAACCCTACCATCAGTCCATATGTTTTGGAATTATGGTAAAAAACTTCCTAAAAGAATAAGGTCATATCATGTGTTGGAAAAAGGTGTCACTAGCGCTTGGCTATGGGAAAACATTGAGAAAATTTCCAAATTTACTTTTACTTACCCTTGATTCATTTATGCCTTAAAAACGTGTCTTCTTAGAACACGATTCACTGAATACTTTTTCAATCTAGGAGAATTTCCTTTCATGTGCTCATAGGTGTTTGTCCCTATATATAAATCATCCATTGTTGATTCAAGAACAAGATCATTTGAATCCAAAACAGAGTCACGAGAAGCAGGCAACATATTCTTCCTGGCATTTTTGTTGGTATCTGACTTTTGGTGCTTCATCAATTCACCCTAAAGGAACCAAGTATCGAAAAAATGACATTAGAATCACTATATACATAGAAACTAACTTTGGATTTTGAACTATGCTTTGCAATCATTTATTAATAAAATGTTTGTTAATGCTTATAGTCTTCCACATGCGTGACTGCACGTCTTACACAAATATAGTATATACATACAAGGAATATATGGTGAAACC
Organism: Pinus albicaulis; assembly: GCA_034641835.2. Lineage (NCBI taxonomy): Eukaryota > Viridiplantae > Streptophyta > Pinopsida > Pinales > Pinaceae > Pinus > Pinus albicaulis. The sequence goes on from MU968450.1 coordinate 27,842,351, forward strand.
CAGTTTGGTAATAATTTCCTATCCATTAATTTTGAAGACATTTCTCGTATTTACCTTTATTTTTGTTCAAGAAATGGGCATCATCTACTATCGTCAGATAAAAAAATTGATTGGAGCCAGAAAGGATGATAGAAAGTGACATATGTATAAATAATTACCATTAGCCTGCTCTTAAACTTGTTCATGGTTTTTCTAGATTGTTATTTAATGAGAATTAGTCTAGACTCTAAACTCGTTTGTCTGATACATGAGTACTTCCTTCCTTGTATTTTATGATGGTGATCAGTAACTTTTGCCTTATTGTTTTATGCAAGCCATGTAGTCAAACACAAGTATCATCATATTATAAAATATTTCCTGGGAGTTCCTCCATTGACAAAAGGATTATAGAGAAAGTTTCATGCAAACAATATTTTTCCAAATGTAGTTTGAACGGTCAAAATAAACTGCAGTGGAATCCATTCTTATATGGAGAAGTTAATAAGACAGGTTTTATTGGACAAACCCATTGTTCTTACAGTGATCTTGTATTTGAAGGAAATGTTGAGGTAGCTAGTGAAGCTTTTTCTGACCAGGAAATAGTGGGTGTGTTGTTGCTCAATCTCGAAGGACCAGGTACACTTAAGGATGTGCAGTATTTCTTATTCAATTTATTTGCTGATTCGGTATGACATTCAAAGAAAACAAGGATATAAAAATATGTGGCAGGATAGGGCTTTTTGTAATTACATCGTTTTATAATTTCCATTTATTGTAGACTAATAAGTACTATCAATTTATTGTATTTTATTCAAAAGTATAACTATGCTCTATGTGAAGCATGTCTTTTATAATTTTTTATAACATATAATTTATGATCAGCCGGTGATAGAAATCCTAAGCATGCTTTCGAAAGTTTCTTTTCTAGCATAACAACTGGAGTCACAAAATATTAAAAAAAATTGTAGAGATCTAGGATGATTTTTCCCTAGGGTTTCCTAAGGTTCTAGGGGCTTCTAAGGTTCTAGGGGCTTCACAGAATTCCTTTTTCCAAGACAACAATTAATTCAATACAAATTAATGTACTCTTCAACGAACAATGTTGGATTTCTCAAAAGCGCAATAAATTGAACAGAGCAATGTGTCAATTCAATGTTTTCAAACTTCCAATCAATAATCCAATAACCCACAACACAATGTATTATTCATCAGATCCACACAAAATATGGCACAGACCCAAACCAATTGTACTGATACCCTACCTAGAGATACAAATTTTTTTGGCTACCAAACCCTACACAAACTCATGTCTATTGATATTTCTCGAGTTTTTCCTTAGACCTATACACATTTCCTGTCTCAAATGGTCTCGGACCTTAGGTACTCGTCCACCCTGCTATTTTCCACAAGGTTATTGCAGTGGTGAAACCCAGATTGGGAATAAGTTACTTTCCATTAATTTTGAAGATATTTATTGTATTTAACATTTATTTTGGTTCAAAAATGGGGCATCATCTACTCTCGTTAGATAAAAACATTGATTGGAGCCATAAAGGATGATAGAAAGTGACAGATTTATAAATAATTACTATTAGCCTACTCTAAAACTTGTTCATGGTTTTGCCAGATTGTTATTTAATGAGAATTAGTCTAGACTCTAAACTCGCTTGTATGATACACGATTACTTCCTTCCTTGTCTTTTATGATGGTGGTCAATAAATTATTCCTTGTTGGTTTATGAATACCATGTAGTCAGACTCAAGTGTCATCATATTATAAAAGATTGTCTGGCAGTTCCTCCATTGACAAAAGGATTATAGAGAAAGTTTCATGCAAGCAAAATTTTTCCAAATGTAGTTTGAATGGTAAAAATCAACTACAGTGGAATCCATTCTTATCTGGAGTAGTTAATATGACAGGGTTTATTGGAAAAATTCGTCGTTCTTCCAGTGCTCTTATATTTGAAGGAAATGTTGAGGTAGCTAGTAAAGCTCTTTCTGAACAAGAAAGAGTGGGTATTTTGTTGCTCAATCTCGGAGGACCAGATACACTTCAGGATGTGCAACCTTTCTTATTCAATTTATTTGTTGATCCAATATGCCATTCAGAGTAAACAAGGATATATAAATATGTGGTGGGATAGGATTTGATGTAATTACATCGTTTTACAATTTCTATCTATTGTAGACTAATAGTTACTATCAAATTTATTGTATTTTATTCAAAAGTATAACTATTCTCTCTATAAAGCATGTATTTTATAATATTTTATAACATATCATTTAAGATTAGCCCTTGATAGAAGTCATGAGCATGCTTTCTTAATTTTCTCTTCTAACATAGCAACAAGAGTCACAAAATTTATAAACAACTTGTAGAGATCTAGGGTGATTTTTACCTAGGGTTTCCTAGGTTACTAGGGCTTCACAGAATTTATTTTTCCATGAAAAAATTTAATTCAATACAAATTAATGTACTCTTGAATGAAAAGTTCTAGCTTTATCTAAAGTGCAATAAACTGACAAAGCAGTGTAGCATTCACCACAAAAGATAGAACAAAGCAGTGTGTCATTTCAATGTTTCCAAACTTCCAATCAATAATACAATAACCCACAAAAGAGTGTATTATTAATCAAATCCACACAAAATATGGCACAAACCAGAACCAATTTGATAATGAACTAATACCCAACCCAGAGATACAAATTATGTTGCCTACCAAACTGTTAGTATGAATCTTAATCGCAAACGTACGAAAAAGGCTCACTTTAGTCGTGCATAAAAAACTACCCTAACAACAAAGATGGTTGCCGATATATTTAGATCTACAATTAGGTGACCAAGATAAATGCTGCAAAAATCTAGATCTATGCATCAAAATATATTAAGCAGTAAATAAAAACAAGAGTTGCTCCATGCATCCAATAGACAAGACAAGAATATGTTTAAATAATTTTGTATTTATGGCACCTGGGAGGAGAACATAGAAGGATGTTACCAGTCCTCCTCAATGGGATGGGTTATTGTAAGTCCTCATCACTTCAAATCTAAAATCCCCCTCTCTTGATGGTGTAGAAAACCCAGACAAAATTGGAACTCAAAGGGAGCTCACAAAAAAAATGATAGCAAAATATGACAATGATGGTGGATCAAAGTCAGACCAAAAGTATAGATCCAGAGTGATCATTAGGCAACAAAAGGTAGTGAGTGAATGGAAAAACCCTTCTATTTATAACAAAATATTAAGTTAATCTAGATATTGGTGCATAATTAAAATATTATTAACAAATTCTAGATCCAACTTTTATGGAATATTTTATTATATTTGTTGGAGGGAAAAAGAATTTGACTTGGGTCAAATCTCTTTATTTGTAAATAATAAATAAATAAATGATTTATTTATTATTTTAAGGATGTGGTTGAGTAATAATCAAATAAATCATGATTTATTTAATTATTAATGAATGATTTAGTCAAATTTAAGAAGGAATATTATTTAAATAAGGTTTAAATAATTATTCCTATAAAATAATAAGATAAATAATAATTTATCTAATTAATTTTTCTGTTTTGGGTTAAATATGACCAGGAATATTAATTAAACTGATGTTTAACTAATTATTCCTTGAGGAAAATCAAAAAAATGTAGATTTGTTTAATATTTCCTCATGGGGTTTCCTGTTTATACCATAAACAACTTAATAAAGGTGGTTTACTAAGTTATTTTTCATAGTGAAAGAAATTTTACTTAGGGTAAAATTGGTCTTACTGTTGGGTGTGGAGCCTGATTATCTTCTTTACTTTGTATCACAACATTGGACCCCTGTACCTTAAAAAGGGGCGGCAACGCCGCCCGAAATTTAATCGCCGTAAATCCAGGGGGCTGGCAAGACTTTGAGTCTCAACAGGGGTTCTCGGCGCGCCCGGCTTCAAAATAGATGTAAAATTGCCTTGTAAAAGTATAGTAATTTCTAGTCAATCTGGGACGTTCATTAGGCAAATGATCTGACGGTAGAAGTTATGTTTAGATTAGGGTTTTTTGCCCTAGAAGGCAACCCCTTGTATATATGGGGGCATTGTATTACGGCTGTGTATTATGAGTGTATTCTCGGAGCGAGAAACAGAGAGGGAGACTGTGAGAGAGAACAGAGGATATTACAGCGGATCTGCTGTAGGTTTTGTCTCTTCATTTTGTTGGATAATATAAAGGAAGGACTGGCTGTTCGGGGTGGACGTAGCCCAATTTGGGTGAACCACGTATATCTATGTCTCTCTGGTTTTATGTGTTTTGTGTGCTTGTATTTTTCCGCATATTTTATGTGTTTCATTTCTCTGTAATATTTAATTTTCTAACACTTACATGGTGTACTTAGGTCCATCTAATAGTAACAGGTTAGATTACCAAAAAATGGTGCAACAGATTTCCCCCTAGTGTGCGAGCGTTAGGAGCTAATCGTATGACTGAAGTACATTGTAAGAACTCAATCACTAGACACCGAAGGGGAAGTCAGAGAGAGATAAATATAAGGTAGACCAAAACGCTAGAGGACTAGACCCTAAGGAGGCAAGACTTACAGGTGCAACAAGTCTCTTTTATGAGTGAGTACCTGTGCTATAGGCGACGGGGGAGGCATACCTATGCCCGCCGAGAAAAAGTACAAAGAATAATGCGTCCAGTGAACAAGGGACTGAACTATATAGTACATGCTGGCATAAACATGAGCGAGATAAAAATATGATAATGAATCCCACATACATATTGTGCCTAGGATAATAGCCAGGACTTATACATTAATATCTAAGTACATGAGATACAAACACAACCTAAATGCCCCTGTAAACAGGAAAGGGCTCTGAAAATTTGACTGATACATGCAAACAAAAAGGTGTTGCAAGCGGCTGAGGTCAACATCATCAAATCTATGGAGCTGTGTCAAAGGCTGTAATGAAGAGGTCATCCGGGCATGTGGGGAGCTATTTGTAGGGCCACCCCCTCATGAGGGCTGAAACATCTCACACACACCCGGGAATCGCCGGTATCATCTGCTGCATCACTAAAACATCAAGTATACGAATCTCGATCATGTTGAAAGGAGCTAGAGTTGAGAAATAATCAAGTCAAAGGGTAATAAGGAGTCCCTTTGCCTGACCCGAGGCACCGAACAAGAGTGGAAGCTGGAACCAAGGTACACCGCCCTCTAGACCTGTCTTCTAGAATGAATGATCTGATGTTGACAGAAGGAGGTCCACCATAGGTGAGGCAATGAGGATTCCTCAACTAAGGCACGAGAGAAAATAGTAGAGCTACTGACAGGCTAACACTAGGGATGATGATGAAATGGGGGGTACTGAGTAGTGGACGGACGACTTCCCTTGTTAGAGCATAAAGGGCATGGATGACCTGGCAGCGACTGACATAATATCATAGGGGATAGGGGACGGTAGGACTAAAGGCCATAATGTGCGACACGAGAGAGGAACTAAGCAATGAAGGATGGAGGACTATGGCAGGATACAAAGGGACTTGGGATAGACTCCATGGATGCGATGATGACTCAACTCAGATGCTCTAAACAAGGGCGACTCGATGATGCTGCCACACAGAAAAGGTCTTGTGGGGACCATAAATACATGAGTACAAGATGGTTACTCACGACGAAAATCAATACTAGCATGTACAAGTATGGAGGCAAAGTGGTGCCCCAAGTACAAGTGTTGCAAGTGAATAAATCTGATTTTGAGGAGTGGTGAAGGGACCCTTCTTGGACAAAATGTGTCCCGGTGAAGTATCAAATAATGAAAAACTAACAAATACCCATCTGAGGGATTCGTGAGAGCTTTCCAATGGTATAGATGGTTTTTCAAACTAAGCTACGGTTTGGCCACAGCAGGCGAAAGAAAAATCAGGGATTTCTCTTTTAATAAGGCATTTTCCCTCCAAATTCACTCATTTACAAGTGGAGTTGTGGTTAATGTAGAGAGGAGAGAAGGCCCCAAATCTTGCGGTGATCGTAGCATACAAACCGACCATTGGAATTGAGATCCATCAGTTGCAGGTAAGAGGCCTAACCCTACTCTTTCATTTCAGTGGATTGAAAGTTCATTTTAGGTCCCTAGAGCTCAGGAACAAACCTCTACTCCTCTTCACGGCTGGGTTGCACTTTTTGGCGCAAAAAATGCGACCTAGGTATCAGGTTTTGGGAAAAAAACAACAACCTGTCCCAAGATTGGGCCTGAAAAGTGCGACTGGACATAGAGGGGTTTTTTATGTTGTTTTTTGGCTGATAACTGGGTTTTTATGTTGGGATATAGTCTTTCCTATCTGTACACTGAAAAATATGATTTTTTTGTGCAGATATGGAAAAATTATGGATCAACTGGAGAGAGAGAGACCTGGGCATATTACGGTCGGAGATCTGAGAGGATCAAGGTGTCCGTAGTACATTGGACAGGTTTGGGGTTCTGAAGTTTGTGGAGAACCCTCTTATGAGAGCTAGAAAGCCCTTATTGGCCCGGATTGTCAGTTATTGGAATCTGGACCATGAGGTCTTTATAGTGCAGGGGCACTGGATCGAGTTGATGGTCCAGGATATCTATTTTTTGACTGGTCTCCCACCACTTGGGATGGTATGGAATACCCAGCCAGCATTACCGCGAGGGCGGAACATCATGGAGTTTGTAGAGTTCCATTATCGACCAGGTCTCCATGTCAAAGGGACACGAATACCCATCGGGGATCTAGAGAGGTTAGAGTCCCGTGATGTGGTTGCAATGGTGCTGCGGATCCTGGGCAACCACGCACTCCACCACATCACTGGAGGGTAGATGATGCTTTCGTCATTGAAACGACAGTTGTCGCTATGCAAGCGGCAAGTGAACCATGACTGTGCATATGGTACAATTTTGTGCTCGCTCTTCTTCGAGAAGTTCCTGACACTTCGACCTCACATACAACTCCAGGATGGGGGCCCTAGAGAGCCCAGGATGCGCCGGTGGAGGCAACTACTGTGCAGAGGAGGAGGTGTGGCGTTCAGACGGGTGTTCTGACCTGAGTTCTTTGCTCATTGGGATCAGATGCCATTGTACATAGATGACTATCCCTATAGTGGGATGAGTTATCGTGGGGACTTGGATTTGCCACTACTTCTTGGTCGAGTATGGGTGCCCGATGGCAAGTGACAAATTGTTAATCTTTTATGTGCGTTGTAAAGTTTCAGAATATTGTATATGGTACTGATTCTTTCACTTTTGGTATGCAGATACAGCACCAGTAAAATCGGGTGGGTATATGGGATGGCCTGTAGTGTCAGGAATTGTCGGGCCTAGTGGATCGAGAGCGCCAAAAAATGAGGATTCATCGGCCCTCCTGGAGGACATCCGTCGTAGATGTGAGAGGCTCCTGACTAGTATTTCAGAGCGCGGCTGGAAAGACTTATATGACCAGTACATAGAGCCATGTATTGTTCTACCCTCTGAGTGGCGAGGGGTCATGCGGCGCATGGAAATGGTCGGACAGGGGATGTGTGATCTATGAGTTGTAAGAACAGATCCCTTGGCTCGAGATCCTCCATATAGTGATTAGTGTGTAGGGGCAGGTGGTGCCCCTAGTTTTGAGTTTTTGTAACATGCTACGGGCATGTCATATGTATCAGAGTTGATGGACTCTAAAACATGTTATACGACACATATTATGGATATGCATCGTTTTGATGGTTTTATGTTATTGTCTTGTGTTAAATTCATGTGATAAATGCTAATCTAGAATATTTTTTTCAATGCTATCTACATAGTTATTTTGTGCTCTAGGTACATGACTGAATGTAATCATTTCAAATTCACGTATCAAAAGATTCACTCGTAAATATCTTCTAAAAAGGATAGGATTATGCACATGAGATACACCATTCAATTGCATGACAAGAAGCAGGGAATCTAAATGAACATGAAGGTGGAGGATGCGATGGGAAAGGGCATCAGCTAATAAACCTTGCACATCATCATTCGGCCTGATTATTGGTGGCAGTACCAATGCATACACCATTCGAGAGAACAAGCGAATGTAAGGGGGTAAAAATGGCCCAACCTGCTGAGGCTAGATTCCGGGAGTAGCGACTTGCACCATCAACATAACCGATATAAGGTGTGGATGGGAGGTCCATCTGAAAGGTGCCACAAGACAATAAATGGGAGGATGATGAACAATGCTGGCAACCTGAGCGCAAAGTAGAAATCAAAAAAACACTGCGAGAGGGAGTGATCTGGGTAAGATGTCTACTACTCACACGCCGACGGTTAGGTGGTATGTGGGAGCTACCAGAGGTGTAGCTTTTGCTCAGGTTGCAAAATTCACCATAGACACGAATGGTGCCATCCCGCTTATGGGCGGGAAAGATGAAGTCAGGGGTGGACAAGGCTTCCATGATGTCAGCATCACAATAGAAGATGAAGTGACTGGAGGAAGGGAGACCACATGACGCAGTGAAGCTACCTGAGTCATAATCACGAGAAGAAAGATTCACATGCGCATCGTCACGGGGGATGAAGGAAGAATAAGCATATAAAGGATTAGTCAATGTTGAGCCCAGGATGATCACTGAAGGGAGGTTAAGTGAAACACAAGGGGGAGTCTCAGAGGGAGCTTCCACCGAGGGTCTCATGGATGTTGATAGGTAGAGGATGGTGGCCACAGGCTCTGTTATCTTGACATCAAGAGGGGGAATGTCAATGGGAGTGGGTAAATCCTCAAGCTGGCTTGAAGCATACTGTGCAAGGATGGGAGAGGCGGATTGGTTCTGTTCAATCTCGTACTCTTGAACTACCTCCAAAGAGGCGCGGTAATGTGTGAAGCAGGGGAAGTGGTGGGAATAATGGCCATGGAGATCACACAAAGCACAGGGTTGGTTGGTGTGAATAGACTTAGGGTTCTTGGTTGCAGTCAAGGAAGAAACAGAGGCTTCAAGGACCGTAGACTCAGGGAATGCAACATTAACCATGGGCTTGATACAAGGCAACTCGAGATAGGTATGGCTGGCATGACCGACGACATCACACAAAGCACAAGGCTTTGGAGGTGGAGGAGGTGCAGGGTCATTCGGGGCAGCCTTGTCTTTTGATGACCTCTTGCAAGCTTTGCCATTTTTACCCGAAGCTGTCGCAATAGGAGAAGGTTCCTGTTGAGGTGATTGAGGCACTATAGCATCAGGAGAAGTCATAGGGACCGGTTGAACTGGGGTCAAAGAAAGATAAATTTTGGGTTGACCAGGCAGGGTAGCTGCTGGGGGATTGAGGTACCATATGGGAATCCCCAGGGTCAGGTTTGGAAGATATAGGGTAGCCATGACAGGTACTGAGAATACTCCAAGATGGGGAGCTAGGAATGGTATCTGACTGGAGGGGTAATGGCCAAGCGGGACTGCTCCGAGATGGTTAAGGCCTGGAGGAACCGTTCCAGGAGGGTAGAGAGGCTCATGGATACTAGCTGCAGGTGAAGGGCCAGGAGGAGGAGGTCCAAAAGGTTGAATCGAAGGGCTAGGAGCAGGTTGCGGAGGGGGGGGTTGTTGACTAGTCGAGGCGGGCCTCTTGAGGGAAGCCCGAGATGATTGCATCATGCAAACATTCGATGAGCTAGGATCAGAGACAGGAGGAGGAAGACCAGTGAATGTACCAAGCAAAGAGGATTCTTTGTAGACTCTAGGTGGGACACTGGTCAACGGATCGACGGTTTTCTTATTGGCCACCAAAGATATGATGGACTCAGGGGAGGTCTGAGACTTTGGTTCGTAATATGTCAACTGGTCAATGGTGACTATATTTCAATTATGGGGAAATGACATCTTGTGGTGAAACGCAGATGGTACATTAGACATCGCATAGGTGTAGCTATGACCAAATAGAATGTTGTAATCTAAGGGGGCGTCAATGACTTCTACGTCAACGCAAACAGTCTTTCCCACAAGAGTAATAGGACAATTGCGGAATAGGCCCATGGGCTGGGAGGTGTGGTCATCCCACGCTTGGAGAGTGATCGTGGAAGGGGCCAACTTAGGCGATCTGAGTTGCTTCCAAACCGAAGTGGAAATCACGCAGGTGGATTCTCCCTCATCAATGATATAACGGGAAATGTTGGCGTTCCATATCTTGACTGGGATTTGGAAGGCGACAGAAGAAGGAAGAGGAGGATGTTCTAACCGGTCAACATTAAAGACGATCAATCGATCATCTGAAGGATCTACAGCGCCCATGGAAAATAGTAGAGCTTTTCATTATGAAGGGCATGAATGGAGGAATTCCATCATTGAGATGGCAGCAGGAGATTGCACCAAATAATCTACTATACTATACGAATGGGTAGCTTTGCCAAAAGTAGCATTTCAGCGTAATGGTCCCTTAGGGATCTTGGTATGAACCTCTGCCTTAGGCTAAGGGATATGCAAAGGACCATTAGGTGTCAAAATATTCTCTATGCAACTTGAAGAAGGGGGCTCGGGGACAGACGTAGCGGGAGGCTTGTTGTACTAACCAGACCGAGTTTGAAGGTTGATATCTATGGTTATAGGTTGGTTAGAGTTCATCATGAGAATCTGGTAATTGGAAGTACCAGATGGAGGAGGTTGAGTGGCCGCCTGACCTTCAGGTGGTTAGGTAGCCACGAATCCTTGCTGATGGAAAGGATTAGTAAACACAACTGGATAACTAGGCATAGCATTGGGAGGGACAGAAAGGGAGGCTTGCTATCCTCGCAATGTTGCTTGAGACTCCCACATCTGCCTCATCTATGGTAAAAGAGGAAAATCCAGCATGTAATGACCATAAACACCACAACAAGAACAAGGTTTGTTCATGCGAACAGGATTTTCCTGCTTGGGCTGAGTTCCCTATTGATGGTTAGCAGTGCTAGGTGCATTATTTTGAGGATTAGGTCCATGATTACCGGGGGAAGATTGATTTTGACTGAATTTCCTCTTATTTTTGGAAATATGAGGATTAGTCACGCCCTGCTATGCATACACCTGCCCCTAAGGAGGCAGTGGCTGTTGTTATGGGGGTTGAGAAGGTAATAGAGGTGAAGTTGATAATGCTGGAGGAGCTTGAGCACCAGGTTACGGATATGGATAATAAGTAGGTTGGGTAACATTGTGGTAAAGAGGAGGTTGGGAAAAAGGAGGAGGCATGTCGTATCCTAGAAACATGCTACCGAGAGGGGGAAAAGTGCAGGAGGTGTTGGTCCCTCCCTCAGGAAAACCATAGCCCATGGGAGGTTGAGCGTATGGATGAGAGAGAGCTCCAATGATACCGTTGGCAGCTTGAGATGCCCCCGGTGCGTTGGCACCACCGGGTCTAGGAAGATCAGGTAGAATGGTATAAACATAACCCGACTGAGTGTAGATCAGGTCATATTTTAACGCAATTTGGAGAGCAGCTTCTTTGGTTTGAGGGAAATGTGATGCGACATCTTTGCCTATGGCAGGAAAAAGGGATCTAAGGAACTATTCCATGTAGACATGGTCTTCAAAGGTAGGGGCTTGACATAGGCTCTTCCTTCTTCGCCATTCATAGACATGATCGGATAGACGGGTCGCAGAAAATTGATGGAAAGAAGTAAAAAGTTCAGTACCAGTGTCATAACAAAGGGGAAGCTGGAAATAAAACAGAAAATCTAGGGCAAGAGTCGCAAATGTGGTATGAGAGGATGAGGCCTGATCAACATACCACTTAGAAGCTTCGCCAGTAAGTGTACGTTGGAACAACCGAAGACGGACATAGTCATCGGTAATGGAGCTAGACAAACACCACATGTAGAAAGATTGAACATGATTTGTAGGATATTCTCCAGCAAGGCCTTCAAACTTGGGGATGTTAGAAGGGAGCTTGGTCAGCATAGCAGGCCAACTAGCATCATGGTCTATAGGGTCATTGATCAACTGGTTAAAATCGGGAAGACTGAGGCATACCATATAGGGGAGCAAGGGAGTATCCGGGGTAGTTCCTGTTGCAGTCCCACTAGTAGTATTCCTAGCATTAGGGCCGAGGCTACCACCAGCATTAGGTCCTAAACCAGACATGATGAAGGTGACAGGGGGAGAACCAGGGGCGGAACCAGAAGGGGAACCCAATGAACTAGAAGAGGAGTCGGAGTGCAGACTCAATGGAGGAATAACTCGAATCCTACGCGAAGGAGTAAGTATTCCTACCGGAAACTGACGATGAAGGCCAAGAAGTCTCCGGGATAAACACCTTGGTGGAGCAATGGTGAAGGCACAAACACAGCACAAAGGGAAGAGAGACCAACAAGGGCGAAGAGGTGTAGGATCAATTGATTACAATGTTGAAACAAGGGCAGTTAGGTGCAGGATCAGTTGATTTCAATCTTAAATTCTTTGCTTGGCAGTGTTAACCAAGCTCTTCTTCACTTAGGGTGTGTGTGTTAAGTGTGTAAATTTTAATTTTTAAACCTAGATGTTTGTAGAGAAAAAGAAAAAGTGTGCTATATAACTGCAAATAAACCTGCAGATAACAGTATATGAAACTGAAATAACAAAAAATAAACAATTAGTAATGCAATAATCTAAACCCAAGGAGGCAGGCCTCTCAAAAAATAGTCTATAGGTGGGCAAAAATCTAATCAAAACACACCAAAATAGCCAATAGATCTAAGGTCGGGAGGGACATGGATCTAAAGGTCAGATCTGCTGGAAATAGGTGCAGAAAAATAGCAAAAAAATCAGAGGAAAAATTGTTGTAAATGAGGTGGTGAAAGGCTATAACCTGGAGGGAAGCAGAGGGGACCCTAGAGGAAAGCCCAAAAAAAACTAAAAGGAGGTGATTTGGATGGATAAATAGCCAATCTGAAGTGGATCTGAAAGTAAGGTATCAGATCTGAAAAAAGGGTTGAACACTCTGAAATTTCAGACAACCTGCAGCAGCTAAAACTCTTCCACAAAAGGTGGAGGGTACTGAAGCCCTAGGGGGCTAGGTTACCACTTTGTTGAGAAAAACAGAACAAGTACATGTCCAAAACGAGCGGAGATGGAGGTCAGACAACCCTGAACATAGGCCCAGACAAAGCCATAAAACTTTTAGAAAAACTCCCACAAAAAGTCCAGGTCACAGTTTCTGACCTGATTTCTGCAGAGGTCGCAGGTTTTGGCCTATTTTCTATGCCCTGGAGGTTTAGGTCGCACTTTTTGGCCCAAAAATTGAGACCTACACTTCCGGCACTCTTGGGAGCAAGTTTCAGAAGAATGTGTCGTCTCAGCTGCGGCTGATGCTTGTCACCTGCGCAATAGGTCCGAAAACACACGGAAGCTAGAATTTTCAATGTTTTAGGGTTTTATAGGTTAAAAACAACATCAAGAAAAGAAAAACAAGAAGCTAAAGAGAAATCCTAGGGTTTGAAGCAGCTGGATATGCAGGGATCTGAAAAACGACAGAGGTCGTAATTGTAAACCCGTGTGGAGTCACCAATTGTTAATATGAATATTAATCGCAAACGTACGGAAAATGCTCACTTTAGTCGTGCACAACAAACAGCCCTAATATAAAAGATGGTTTCCAATATCTTTAGATCTGCAATTAGGTGACCAAGATAAATGCTGCAAAAATCTAGATCTATGCATCAAAAGACATTAAGCAGTAAATAAAAACAAGAGTTGCTCCATGCATCCAATAGACAAGACAAGAATATGTTTAAAGAATTTTGTATTTATGGCACCTGGGAGGAGAACATAGAAGGATGTTACCATTCCTCCTCAATGGGATGGGTTATTGTAAGTCCTCAGCACTTCAGATCTAAAATCCCCCTCTCTTGATGGTGTACAAAACCCAAACAAAAATGGAACTCAAAGGGAGCTCACAAGAAAAATAATAGCAAAATATGACAATGATGGTGGATCAAAGTCAGACCAAAAGTATAGATCCAGAGTGATCTTTAGGCAACAAAAGGTAGTGAGTGAATGGAAAAACCATTTTATTTATAACAAAATATTGAGTTAGTCTAGATATTGGTGCATAATTAAAATATTATTAACCAATTCTAGATCCAACTTTTATGGAATATTTTATTATATTTGTTGGAGAGAAAAAGAATTTAACTTGGGTCAAATCCCTTTATTTGTAAATAATAAATAAATAAATGATTTATTTATTATTTTAAGGATGTGATTGAGTAATAATCAAATAAATAATGATTTATTTAATTATTAACGAAGGATTTAGTCAAATTTAGCAAGGAATATTATTTAAATAAGGTTTAAATAATTATTCCTAGAAAATAATAAGATAAATAATAATTTATCTAATTAATTTTCCTGTTTTGGGTTAAATATGACCAGGAATATTAATTAAACTGTTGTTTAACTAATTATTCATTGATTAAAATCAAACAAATGTAGATTTATTTAATATTTCATCATGGGGTTTCCTGTTTAGACCATAAACAACTTAATAAAGGTGGTTTACTAAGTTATTTTTCATAGTGAAAACAATTTTACTTAGGGTAAAATTGGTCTTACATGGTGTACTTAGGTCCATCTAATAGTAACAGGTTAGATGACCAAAAAATTGTGTAACACAAACCCTACATGAACTCTTGTCTATTGATATTTCTCAAGTTTTGCCTCAGGTCTGTGCGCACTTCCTATCTCGGATGGTATCAGACCTGAGGTCCTGTCCCATTTCTTATTGCTATGTCTTCCATTTTTCTTCTTCCTGTCTTCACTATTATCCTACTCTTTTTCCTTCTTATGTTCCCTATGTTGTCATGGTACTCTTCTTGTTCTCCCCCCTCCCTTAGCTCAACTCCCACCCTTTTCTAATGCCCAAATTTTGACCCTGGTAGTTAGATTTCGGCCTCCATAGACCAGAAAAGATGTCACACTTGTCTCTCCTGGCCCAGTCATATGTATCCTTCCCAAAACTAGTTATACAACTAGCAAAGCTCAAGAGAAAAATTTTCGCCACCACATGTCGAATTCCTACAAATATCTAGGTGCCCTCCTTACCCACAACCTCCTTCCCTCTCCATCCTTGATTCTCCTATGAATGATTGTTTATGGGAAAATATCCATGTTTTGGGGGCAGACCTTGGACATGAGACCCTTTGAGTTGAATGGTGGATTAACATTTAATACATTCAAAGTTTGAGTGATTAGGGAAATACCCATAAAAGCCCATACTTTATACAAGGTCTTACTAATGTCTACCCCTACCCATATTAGGGGAATTATTTTATTAATGTTATTTTTTTAAAGGTGAATCTATGTCTCAGGTGATATCAAATTCCACAACCTTGTCTACCAATCCCTTACTGCCCCAAGCCTTTTAAAAAACATCATTTGTTATTCTTTAACCATGAATATTTAAATATTATGGATTACAACAAGTGTTGATCCATGACAATTGTAATTATAGATACAAGTTTTGGCTTATGCTACTTACCTAACACGTATAACATAAAAGAGCATAACTTACAAGTACAATTATTATTTTTCAATATGTATATAAATTCAACCAAGGAAATATTTACAATAACCATACAAGTGTGGGGTGACCAAAGCAACCTTTACATTATATACTTGAATGCATCTTGACTGAGACCATCTGCATATTTTGCGAGATGACTGGGGTCATTACAACCCCTCGCCCTTAAGGAGAAAACCTTCCTCAGTGTTCTAGCTCATAGAATATGTGAAATTTTCATACCCATTCAAGGACTGTTGGTTTTTACACCTTGAGATTGGAACAAATGTAGACTCCCGAAAACTACTTACAGTCGGGTGCTGACACATGAAATGAGATAAAACAATCAATCCTACTCAGTATGCACCTTTAAATGGGTGCAACCTTTCTAAGCTTACCAGACTCAAAAGTGGGTAAGAAACATAACACAAACATCAATCATAATGAAAATAATCTTAGGGCTAGCCTAACATAGATCAAAAGAAAATTCCATCATCAATCATGTCAGCCATATTTTAAAAACAAAAAATGATGCAAATATCAATGTTGATCACATGATACTCACACATTCTAGCAAGGGATAATTGAGATATGGTTGAATCATTTTGTATCCTTGTATTCATGTCTATACAATTCTTAAGGTAGATCCAGCATCTCTAAACTGGGCTCTTAGAAAGGTTAGCAAAAGTTGATCTCATCCTAAAAGCTTGGTCACATCTTTCTGTCAACAACTCAAACACCACTGCATATAGGTGTAATAACCCATATCACCCAATTAGCCTGACATGACTCTTAGTGCAAAGGATGATTTTTTCAATGTCACTCTAGCCATTATGTCGAGTAAGTTCTCCAGGCATGATGGCCATTGTGCCACATTTCTATGTCTGGTCATGTAACTCCAGTTCTCTGTAAGTATAGACAAGTATGTCTATTATCCATCTAGTTTGACCCGCGAGTGATGAATCCACGAATGTGTACATTTGCATATGTTCTAGTGATGTATGGATACACACAATTACACCATCTCATGTCAGTCCCCTTTGATTGAGATTTATGCATTAAGTTGGTTTTTCATGTTTTGTAACTCCTTATTACATACTACCTGCCTATTGAAAAGGCAATGGCTTGCAGAAAATTTTGATTAATGTTATGAGTAGTTCACGATAGTCATACCCAACTTGGAATCTATTCTACCCATTTCCTATGGTAATGTCAAAGCATGAAACACCTACATAACCCTTGAGGAAAAAGGCAGCTTCTACAAAGTTGACCATTTTAAGCATTTAAAATCACGTTAGTTGAGTTGTCATGTGAATTTATCCTAATCGACTAAAATCCAACAATGGAACAAACTAACTTCAAAACCCTGCACTTACCATCAGATATTCGTGGGCTTAGAAAGGTTAGGGAAACTATGCTAGGTTTGGTACTTTACTATCTTAAATTTAAGAAAAGGTATCTAAGTAGCCATGGTGATTCTTCCTAATTCCACTAGGTATTTTAACTAGTGGATAACTTGAACCCACTATGAGAGATAAAGTGGCTATACTTCCAAATTATTGTTTCCACGCTCTCACATTCCAAAAACTGGTGAAACATTTAGTATTACTGTGAGGTCTTCATGGTCCAAACTGCCTCTATTTTATAAGGGTTATTTTACCTTGGAGTCTAGGATTTCTTCCTCTTCTAACATCCAACCTTTTTTTGGGGGGGGAGGGGGTGGGGGGGTTACTTTGAAACTCTCAAGCATCACCTCACAGGTTTCTATCCACCCAAACAATAATCCATGTAACATTCATGGGGACATATTTGGAGATCATTTGTAGGAACCTGAGGTAGACACTACTTCTGTTGTTGAGATGTGCTAGAATCTTTTGGCCTTTGATTTCTAAGCCACATTCCAGATTTTAGAGAATATTTTTGAACCTCAGAAGCCAGTGTGGTCATATAATTACTCCAATAATTGTACCTTTATGTTTGGATGGTTATTAGAGTTTCCAGAGAGTTGCAATGGATTAAAATCTTCACATTTAATCAACTTTGTGGTCTTCTTGGCAAGAAGGTTTATTAGCTTTGTGAATGAACTCTACAACCATCATTTTTGCCTTGTATTTATTGCATAATTTTATATTAATGATCTATTTTTGGGAGCAAATGAAGGAATACTATAACTTGAAGAACTTTATGGTTGAAACAGAGATGTAGAATTTCCCTAGATTGAGGAGGTGATTATAACCTCTAACTAACAGTTTCTGTTCTCTTGAACACTCATCTCTTGGAACTACATTTGGGGGCTTTGTTCAAAATGAAGAAGCATGGAAGTTAACACATATTTCAAGAGTTTTTTTCGTTAGAGAGATATAAGGATGTCAAAGGGTCACTAGTCCAAGAAGAAGAACTCCAAATTTTTCTTTGATTTGGTCCTCCCTCAAATCATGAATTTTAAATTTCCAAGAATATTTTATTATTAGTAATTAGAGAAGAAAGTGTATATAAATCTACTTTTGGCTGGTTCTAGGAAAGTTAGTTGAGGAGATTGAGGAGTGACGTAATTTATTGTTTTACCTTGGTGAAAATTGTGAATCTAGAAGAAACTTTAGTCAACTTGAAGAAGCATGTATTGCATTCAAGCATGCATTGAATTCTTATGCTATCTCATCCTTAAAGGATTTGTGAATTCCTTTGAACCAAAGGGGTGGTACATGTGTTTGTCTCATCTCTTGTCTTCCTGAGTTGCCACTTCTTGATTATTTTCCTATTTTATGTATGATACATAAACACAAACGGTCATATGAACAAATGTATTTGGGTGTTCTTAGATCTCTACCTTTATCACTATCTGTTCTTTTCAGAGCCTTCAATTCCATACCATTCCTTTAGAAGTTATTTTTTAGTTTCCATTACTACCCTTGAGAAGTGTTTATTTCTTTAACATAAATGCATAGATTTCTCTTCTTGAAGATTGAAATACATAAAGCAGGCAAGCCAACAAATCTTCACATCGTTTCAGATGCAGGGTTGAATGTTAGTTTTGTGACTAGTTCCTCACATGGATTTCATTACACAACATCATATAGGCCTTACAAAAGCATAATACCAACAACCATGTTACACATCATACCTCATACCTCCCTAGCATCATTTCAAATCAAATATAACAGACATGAAATTCATTATCCATGTTAATGTAGGGCTAAGGATGTCATGCTTACGTAATGACTACAACTTGGAAAAATACATGGACATACTTTGTACCTCTTGTACCTTATTCAGTTTGTAATTTGTATTTTATCGTGGGTAACTTAGACCACAATGATTATTCACCTAATTGTATTTCACATTTCTACATCTCTGAGAGTTAGTCAAATATGGTCATTCTCTTGATAGTTGTTCATACCTTTCACAATAGATCCCATTAGGCCCAATTGTTGAACCTGAGAGCTCTGATACCACTTGTAATAGACCCCTTTATCATTATTTATTATGCATCGGGGGTGCTTGTTTGCTTGAAGTGTGCCAACCCTCTGAAGTGAAACTTGGGATCCTTATTATAAAACCTATCCATCATCCTCTACAACTCTTTACTGCGTAATAGACATCAAAGAATTTCTTAATTATTTGCAGTAGCCTAGAAAATGCTTTCATAAAGCTCAGAGCGATGGACCTAAAAGCACAATTTTATGGATCTAAAATCATACTTTTCTGGACCTAAAATCATACTTTTATGTTGCATGTCTCCAAATCATGCTACAAGTTTAATCCTCATATCAAATGCATTTTTTTCTGCTGCAAAATCTAGCCTATAAAGAGCTGAGAGGGTTATAAAGTAATACAGATACTATCCATGTCTTTTTATAACAACTAGAGTCCCCCTTAGTGGAAATAAGTATGCAATAGCTTGTTAATTTTTGCAACTAGAGTCAAATTCCACTTTGGACAGCTCAGATGATTGAAACTTCAGATTATAATTTCATTAGATTCCTCTTTCCGAGAGGACCAAAATCGACCTATAAATCACCCCAATAAGTTAAGAAAAAGTTAAGTTATGAATTATTTTATTATTTTACGGGTCATCCTCAACACATGTGGATTCAGTCAAAGCCCCAAGCGGTCCCTCACAAAGCTATAAATAGAAGTGACCCCAATATCATTTGCACACATTCTCTCATGATATTTTCTTCATGCTCTTTTGGTATTGGTTCATATTTTCTATTTTGGCTTGCACATGTTTGTCAGGGGAAGCTCATGCAAGGGTTTAGGATTGCATATGAGAGGCTCACATAGATCTAGGTTTCCATGCTAGAGACGCGGACACAGTACTGAAGTTTCCGGGCCATGAGCCACGGGTAGACCATGTTAAGGTCATGACTAAGCTGATATAACCAGGGGTAAACCTTGTTCAGGGCACGACTAGGGTTTCTGAGTCAGATCAGGCTGATCTTGACCTCAGCCGCTAGCACATAGTGCTTAGGTCACGGTCAGGTATGTTATAACCATGGGCTCACAGTTTTAAGGCCGAGGCTAAGGAATTTTATGGGTAGATCTGATTTGGATCATGGTCAGTTGCTTGTATAGTGCCTTCATTCATCCGTCACTCAATCAAAGTCATTTCTAAACAATCATTGAAATATTTATGGATTTAGATCTAGGAATTTGCAGCGGAGATCACTTGGTTTTGGTGATTCATCGAATATATGATTTTAATGTTGTAGATCTGAAAATCTGAAGATCTGATATACTTGTTTCTGCTGCATATATGTATTGGGCTCATTGTACTCTCTGCTGAAAACTTTTTATGACGATCTATTGAAGAAGAAGATTTGAAAGGGTTTCCCCCATAGTGGGGTTTTTCCCTAGTATTGGACCAATATGTCGTCTCTTATGGTTGTGCTATTGTCTTCTTTGTCACTACATGCATTGTTCTATCTCCAGTTACTATGTATGGTTGTTTACACTACTAATATTTGGATGCACTGTTAATGAAAAGTAATTTGGGCTAAATTAATTTATTCAACATAGAACAATATGAAAAATTAACATAGTTGTCACCACTGAAACACGAGATATGAATCTGATAGGGATTTTCTTCCTGCCACACATGCCTATAGGCATGAGGGTTTAACCATTATGCCTCTTATGCAAATTCCATGGGAAAATACTTGAGAGTGTCATTACAAACTTAGTCATACCATAATGCTTCTAGAGATAATTCCTATTGATGCTTTCTCATTACTTTATTATAGGGTACAAATGAGCATATTAGCCTCATATTAGATGCCACTGAAGTACAACTATCACACCACCTTTTGAGATTTTGGATCCATCACACATATATTGCATTTTTAGACTTGTTTCCAGCAATAAGGTATAATTCAAGCCTCTCTAATGCTATACATTGGCATAAGGTAAATTACAGTACCAACTTACAGAGGTGTAAGTAATGCATTAAAGGTTAATGAATTCGATGCAATGGAAGGATGTGCAAACACCAATTAGCATATGTATATTCTAAAGCTTCAACCATCCTTTTGATTTGTGCACCCATGTTGTAATGGGTGTCCACGAATTATGTTCATTTGTGTTACTTGATTGCTTCTATATACAAAATGCTTATCTGAGGCCCACAAACACAAATAGTATTTTCTTACCCTATGATAACATCACTGGAAATTTCTAGTGAACACTAGTGGATATACTTACACAATTACGTGATGGAATATATTAATGCATTGAAGACCATATCAACATATCCTACTCAATTAGAAATAAAAAGAAATGGCTCATATTAAATCTGGCTTGTGGTGTGTTGATCACCTAAAGTAACAATGTCCAAGCAGGAGTAAACACACGTCGTCTTTGGGCTTAGAGGTACTATTATTCTTACATATTGCACTTACATACTCTTGATTAAAATAAACACACAACAGTTACTCAAGTCATTATGCAGTGCTGAAGCATTATGACACTAGATTCTTAAGCTTAAGCGCACTGAATTTATTTCACCTCAGTTTGAGACAATGCCTGTCAATTTCAAATAACTGCACTCAAATATGGACTATCATACCTTGGTTATGTTAAATATGATAGAAACCTAAGGCTACAGTAATACAACATCTATAATTGCAGTCATGGATGAAACAAAGACAACTATATAGTAGCTACAACCAGGTAACATGCTACACACACATGGATTAATAGGTATTAGTAACATCAAAGTAACTTTCTATTTTCAAACATTAGTACTGTACTAAAAAAATGTGACAAGGTTGTTGAAAGAGAGAGGGAACTTTATGTTGATTTTTTGTAGCATCTGAAGTTCTCTAAGTCTCAAAATTTGTGGAGAGGCTTAGGCACATGTATTCCAAAGAACCCAAAAATCGTTTGTGAAATTCCACTCAGAATGTGTTGCAATAAAATAGTTAATTATTTTAATGTGACCCTAAGTTTAAACTTAGGAAAATTAAATAATTAAAGGGTATTAATAAAACAGAGTGTGAATCTTCTAGAGAACATGGATCAAGTCAAGTTATAAACTTAGTTGTTGATTAGAGATCTAATATCGGTCTTTGAAGTCTCAATGAGAAGGCTATAAAGGAAGGCTTGACGATCATTTGGAAAGACGCACCAAGTGAATCAAAGTGATCGATTTTCTGAACTGAGCAGTGCTCAGAGGAGAATTTGATCTAAGTGATTCTAGCACAGTGAGGGGTAGGGATAGCTTCCGGAGAGAAATTTTCTTAGCCAGAGAATCATCGGCAGAGAGAGGCAGAAAATGATCCAGCAGCTCTGATGCAAAGGTTGACACAGGGCCGCACAGAGGCAATGCAGAGGGTGAGAAAGAGTCTGATATTTTGCAGAAGAATCAGTTTCAGAAGTCATGAACTGGAGTGTGAGGTCGGGAGGCTGAGAGAAATGATTCCAGGCTAAAAATCAATCACTTATCTAGGTGATGCAATGACGAGAGAGGCTGACGCAGGGACTGCGCAGAGGCAGTGCATGGCCTACCAAGGGCACTCATCCAGTGACCGGATCACACGGGATTTTTTTCAGTGATTGAGTGAGGTAAAACTCACAATATTTCTTCCAGTATTTCCCTCTATGTAACTGAATTACCTTTGTGGTATTTAGAGTTGTATTCAGAATTTTCTACTACTAAATAAAATCAAACCCTCAGATCTGTTGCACCGGTTTCCCACATTGGGTTTTTCCAGGGACTTTCGTCCAAAAATAATGGTGTTTTATGTGTATATTTTTCTTCGCTCAGTTTCCTTGTTTTAGAATCATAATTGGTTAAGTGTAGGTTGCTTTAGTAAATTTCTTCAATATTTCATGAAGAAATTTGAAATAATTTTGTAATGTAATTTGCAAATAGGAGAAGTAAATTCAGCTGGTTGCAGTAGGATTCTGGAAATCATTTAGATCTAGTATTTTTCACATGGTATCCGAGCCAATTTTGATGTGAAACAGGAAGAGCAGATCTAGCACTGAATCAAAGGCTGAATAGCTGCAACAACAACAGATCGAATCCCCGGAGAGATTGCGCAATTCTAGCCAGAAGGGCATAATTTTTGAGGTGGTCTCTCTCTGAGTGAGTTGATGGAGAGGTAAGACTTCTGGATGGAGATATTTTCGAGGCAAAGGGAGAAACGTTGAGCCTTCACGCAGAGCTAGATGGACACATTTTTTCTACAAGCAGTTTTTGGGCATAGAAGCATCAGATGAAGAAGAAGAGCACATAGTGACGGAATTATTCCTCAGTGAGTTCTTTGCTGAGGAATTCAATTTTTCTCGTTTGTTGGCTAGAAAAGGTGCAGCAGACTTACCAGATCCATCAGGGAGTGCATAAGCCAGCCTAGAAGCCATGCAGTAGGGAGAAAGAGGGAATAGTTTGACAATTTTCAGATGAGATGGAAGCTCACAGACTTAGAGATCAGGATCGGTTGGAGGGATCCTCCAACTACGTGATCTGGAAGGAAAGAATCAGATTCCTTCTAGACGAGTATGATCTCAAGGCATTCGTAGAAAACGTGATTTTTGTGCCTACATATCTGGATCAGAATAAAAAGTACAAGTCCGATATGGCAAAGGCCAAGAGACTTATCCTTGATGGTGTCAAGGATCATATAGTCTCTCATATAGCTGGCAAGAACACAACCAGGGAGATATGGGAGGCCTTGTTAGTGTTATATGAAGGAAATTCCGAGCAGCGAAAGATGTACTTGGAGAAGAAGCTTCAGACGATCCAGATGCACAAGGGCGAGCACATTATTCCATTCCTAATGAGACTTCAGGAAACTCATGATCAGTTGGTGGTCGTGGGATCTACCCCGTCTGCTGCAACTATGGTGAGACTGGCCCTTCATGCAATCACTAAGGAGTGGGAAGTTTTTTTCTGAAGTATCTTAGGTAGGGCAACACTACCGAGTTGGGAGGTGATTTGGGTAGCTCTTCAAGAGGAGGAGATGAGAATAGATCTCGTCAAGTGTAAACTTGTCGGTAGAAGTGGAAGCGAATCGAAGAATCCAAAGGAGGAGGATAATGAAGCCCTCACATCGAAGGGGTAGCAAGGGCAATCGTGACGCAAGAAGGACGTCTCCAAGGTGAAGTGTTTCAGATGTAGAGAGATGGGCCACCATGCATCACAATTTCCTTTAAAGAAAAATGACAAGGATGAGAAGCATGATCCAAAGGTTGCAGCCGCGAAGATTGAGGAGGATGAGTATGCCATGAGTGTCCACACATCTCCAGGAGGGAGATGGGGTGACATGGAACTGTATTTCACCTTGAACTTCTATTGGGTAGGATCCTTGAGGAACCCACCTCATGGATCATTACCTTGCTACGGGAGACCATGATCAGTAGTATCGGGATGGAGGATTTTTCAGTGGGAGCCAAGGAGTGATGGAGTGACAAATGCAGTGGTTAGCAACACAGAGCAGAGAGGCAGCAGTGCATAGAGGCACAATGCAGTAGCTTCAATAGCACAATGGCTTCATAGGGCAGCATGTGAATAGCAGCAGTCAAATCTTCAGCATCAAGATGCATCCACTGAACACTTGTTTAGTTTTTGGGTGGTTTTAGTTGCTTCTCTCAGCAACTGAGTTGCAGTGCAGATGTAGTGCTAGTAGTGGAAGTACTAGCAGCATAGTAGATGCAACACTTGAGAGGGATTTGTAGTACATATGTATCATTGATAGTGGAATTTTCAAGGGTAGAAGTATAATTACAACAAAATCACAGTGGTTGGTGGACAACTTGTCAGACATCAGCAGTGCAGAGGATGCTTCAGGGTCAGAGCAATGTGCAGCAAGCATATTGTTAGAGCACTTTCCTTGCCAAGAAGGATTTTTTATTTTTGGTAGCATTGGAAGTGATTTAAGTCTCAAAATTTGTGGAGAGGCTTAGGCACATGTATTCTAAATAACCCAGAATTTTTTTGTGAAAATTCCACTCAGAATGTGTTTTATTAAAATAATTAATTATTTTAATGTGACCCTAAGTTTAAACTTAGGAAAATTAAATAATTAAAGGGTATTATTAAAACAAAGCATGAATCTTCTAAAGAACATGGATTAATTCAAGCTATAATCTTAGTTGTTGATTGGAGATCTAATCTCGGTCGTTGAAGTCTCAATGAGAAGGCTATAAAGGAAGGCTTGAGGGTCATTTGGAAATACACATCGAGTGAATCTAAGTGATCAATTTTCTGAAGTGAGTAGTGCTCAGAGGAGAATTCACTCTAAGTGATTCCAATGCAGTGAGGGGAAAGGATAAAATCCATAGAGATATTTTCTCAACCAGAAAATCATCAACAAAGAGAGGTAGATATTAATCCAACAACTCTCACGCAAAGGCTGACGCAGGGCCACGCAGAGGGTGAGAAAGAATCTGATATTTTGTAGAAGAAACAGTTTCAGAAACTAGGAATCTGGGTGTGAGACCGGGAGGCTGAGAGCAGTGATTTCGAGATGTAGATCGATCACCTAGCTAGGTGGCGTAGTGCCTAGAGAGGCTGACGTAGGGACTGCGCAAAGGTAGTGCAGGGCCTGCCAGGGGCACTTTATCTGGTGGTCGGATCTGCCAATATTTTTTCAATGATTGAGTGAGGTAAAACTCACAATATTTCTGCCAATATTTCTCTCTCTGTAACTTAATTACTTTTGCGGTATTCAGATATGTATTCGAAAATTTTTACTGCTTAATAAAATCAAACCCTCATATCTGTTGCACTGGTTTTCCCGAATTTGGTTTTTCCAGGACTTTCGTCCAAAAATAATGGTGTCCTTTGTGTATATTTTTATTTGCTTACTTTCCTTGTTTCATAATCATAAGTAATTAAGTGTAGGCTACTTCAGTAATTTTCTTCAATATTTCATGAAGAAATATGAAATAATTCTGTAATTTAATTTACAAATAGGAGAAGTAAATTCATTTGGTTGCAGTAGGATTCTGGAGATCATATAGATCTAGGAATTTTCACACTTTATTCATATTTTAAAATTATTGCTTGGGCTTTGACTAGAAAAGGAACTATGCATGCTAAGATGGCTAAAATTTCTAAAGACTACAAGCCAACAATTGAAACTTTCCACAAAGAACTTACCAAACATCCTCAGGATGACTTGCTTCCTCTGGATGACTTGTGTTATCTCTTGTTTTGATTGCCCCTTTCACAACCCTGTTGTAGGAAAGAACCAAGGTAACTGAAACCTTCATTGTTTGTCTCAGGAAATGACCCATTTTCCCAACGGAATAGAGGAAAAGTTCATTGTGCCTCCTAATATTGATTTGAAAAAATGTTTATGACTACCTTTCCTACTATCTCTACCCCTGCCTCTACCACCTGTGCTCCTAGAAGATATGAAACAATAACCTATGTTGTTGTCTCTAGTACTATCTTTGGATCTTCTATTGTAGGATACGAAACAGGTACAGGGGCCTCTCTAGCTACCTTTGACCTAGCTATTGCTACTGGTGCATCTGATTCAAATACTATATAGGATCCTGCTAGATCCACTTCTAGTTATGTTATCATCTATGCTTCTAGAACTACGTCTTCTAAATTTGTTAATGGTGGTACTATTGTTTCAAATTAAACTACTACTACTGGTAGATATAGGTATGTATCTTCCTCTTTAGCTAATAATGGTGGTCACACTTCTAAATTTGCTACTGATTTTGGGGATTTACCTGGAAGTTGTTGCATCATTAACATCTGGTTATAAGACTATTGGTTTTACTACTGGAACAATAAGATTGATAGATGCATCGATGGTTGAATCGACAAGTTAAATCTAAAAGCAACTGAAACCTTGTGCATCAATGGCTAAATCGATAATTTAAAACTAAGAGCAACTGAAACCCTCACTAATTATTGTCTCAGGAAGGAAGACGAAAGGTTCCCGATACTCCGTTTGTTTTTTTCCCTCCCGATACTCTGCCCTTTTTTCCATGCGCTTGGCCAAAGTATGGTATAAAAAATACCTTATAATATACATACTATTATAAAAATAAAAATAAAAACTTTTACTGTTTATTATATAGTCAATATACTATTTGATTTTTTTTTTATTTTTTATATCCCAATATGAACGCACATGTTATAATATTTCTTTTTCAATGAAGCCCCCATGTTGGGGGGCTCCAATTGTCAAAAAATGACAAGGATATCGCACATTCAAGGATCATCTCTGCTTTGGGGGCTCAGCTTGTCAACACATGACAATGATATCGCACATCCAAGGCTCATCACTACTTGGGGGGGTCCACTTGTCAACACATGACAAGGATCTCGCACATCCAAGACTCATCAGTGCTTGGAGGATCCACTTGTCAACACATGAGAAGGATCTCCCACATCCAAGTCTCATATTCGCTTGGGGGGTTCCACTTTTCAACACATGACAAGGATCTCACACATCCAAGGCTCATCATTGTTTGGGGGGATCCACTTGTCAACACATGACAAGGATCTTGCACATCCAAGTATCATCACTACTTGCGAGGATCCACTTGTCAACACATGACAAGGATCTCACACATTCAAGGCTCATCACTGCTTAGGGGGATCCACTTGTCAACTTATGAAAAGGATCTCGCACATGCAAGACTCATCACCCATGAACACCCTCTCTGGGAAGGGCCACATCTATCAGTCGAAGTTGCTCTCTGAAAACCAAAAACTTCCCTTTCAGCAAATGATTGGTAAGAATTTCGAGGATCTAGCCATTAGTTTCTATATGATGGAGTCTTACTATTCTCTGCACCATAACCCAGATGTAGTGATATTTGATCTCAATATTTTTGGAATTGTCATGGAACACAAGATTTTCTGCAAGTCAAATCCCTCTCTTATTGTCACAGTAAATTATTGTTGTGTCCAGAACATGCTCAAACAACTCTCCAGAGCTTCCTCAACCATACTGCTTCACAACTATCCATTCTAGCAACAATGTACTCAACTTTAGCCATGCTAAGGGATACTGACTTTTGTTTTTTTCTCATCCAAGATATCATAGCAAATCCCAAGCTGAAACAATACCCAAATGTGTTTTTTCTATCTATAGGGTTAGCGGCTCAATAAATATCATAGTACCCAAGTATTCTTATATCGATGACAATATATTTCAACCCCGTATTGATAGTCCCATGCAGGTATCTCAATACATGCTTTGCAACAACCCAATGTGCATAAGATGAATTAATCATATATTTGCTCAAAGTATTGACCGCATAACATATGTCTGGTATAGTGTTCACTAAGAACATAAATGCCCCTATCATTTGACGATACTCGGAAGTATTTACCAAATTAGGACCTACAGCTTCACCACATAGCTTCTTGAAGTTAATTTCCATTGGATTATTCATGGATTTACATTATGTCATACAAAATATTTCAAGAAACTTGACAACAGATATTCCTTGAGAAAGGAAAATCTCACCGGGTTTTTTCCATACTTGAAGACCCATAAAGTAGTGCATCAAATGAAGATCTTTCATTTCAAATTCAAAAGCTAACTCCCTCTTTCACTGGAGGATAAGAGGTTCACCACCAGTTGAAAATAAATCATCAACATATAATACCAAAATCAAAGGCATACTTTAGACAGTTTTGAAATAAATATTTGGATCAATATTAATTTTAGTGAACCAATCTTTGTCAAGAAGTTATCAATGCTGGCATATCAATAACTTTGGGGCTTGCTTCAATCCAAAGAGAGCCTTTTTTTCAGTCTTTTGGATTTGGAACTACTTCCCATAGATCATTATGTATGGTGGACTCATATTCTTTAGTCATTGCATATTTCCACGCTTAAGTATTCACAGCTTCTTTAAAAATGCATGGTTAAACTTGAATAATGCTGCTCATGGCTACAACATATCCTTGGAATTGGCATGGTTTCTTGCTTTCTATGAAGGTTCCTCTAGGATCAACATGTTTATTGGCATCTTGAAGGGTGTCATGAAGCCATAAATGTCTCCTTATAGCACATGGAGAAGGATCCATGGAGTCCATGGGATCCATGAGTTCATCAGCAGGATCAAGCTCAGGCTCAAGATATTCTTGTGCATCCAAGGCATCATCCTGTCTTTCAACATTAGCAGGACGAGGAGTGTTTATGGCTTTTCAAAGAGCTGCATATTTATCAAATGTTATATCTATGCTAAACTCTATAGTTCTTTTACTAGACACATATATTCTATAAGCTTTAGAATTTTCACAATAACCAGCAATCATACCTTTCTTACTTGAAACTTCCAGCTTGGTACTATTTTCCTTTGACACATGAAAGTAGATAGGGTAGTAAAAGATCCTTAAGTGCCCATTTTGTTATGGGTTATATGGTACGGTGATCTCCTTCTTGATTGTAGTTTCCTTGCATAAATATTGATCTCTTGTCCACTTCATGCCTTTTGACCACTTCTTGTCAACTAGCCTATAGAAGTACGCATTTTTGCATAGGAATTCCATCATGTTCGAGCAGTCAGATATCTAGATTCATCGTCATCATTCATCAGTTTATCAAAGTTGTAACTCCAAATTTTGCAGCTTGTTGGGCCATTGTAAAAACTATTATAGTATGTTTATAAAGCCATGTAAAACACCTAGGTAAACTTAATAATTTTTGCTAACGAGTTTCAACCTAGAGAGTTTTTTTAACTTCGGTAATTATTTTGTACATGAAATAATTAATAGAGTTTTTCTCCCACATATACCTCCAAAGTGTTGAAGTTTACAAAATGAAACAGTGAAATTGGCATCCAGAAACAACATTCAGTGCCCACTCCTAGTGCATTAAGAACCTTGTTGCAGTAATCACCTACACTAGGGTGGGGCTCACAAGGTTATTTTGGGTGCGTGTCTATTTTGGTTATCCCTTAATCAAGATGGACATTAAACTGTAATCTATTCTCAATGTGGACTTGAATGAGTTAACTAAAAGTGATAAAATCAGTTAGCTAGTGTATTTCGAGTTAGAGGTAGTTGGTGGGACATGCAGAGTAATTCTAGTTGTAATAGAGTTCGAAGTGCAGTGGTGCATTATTTAATGCAAGTTGTAAATAATTTTAACTCTGTTAAGTGAGTTAAAGTCAGTTGTGCTAGTTGTAACTACAGATACAATAGTGAGAGATCAAGTGAATTAAATATTAATTAATTCACATGCAATGATCTCACATGAAACTGTTGTTTTACTATTATTAGTTGCATGCATGTCAGATCTAGTGGATACCCATTTGAGTTCTAGGTGAAAGGGAAGTTGACTATCAGTTGTAGGATTATTTTCTTGCACACATGCAAGCAAACACCCATTGGAGTGCCCATGATACTTGCGTAGTCAAGGTAAGAAATAATTCACATCTTTCAGGGATATTAACCATCAGGGATTGTGCAAGCAAGACAGGTTGTCTGGAGGCTGAGAATTGGCTATGTGTTGGTCAGTTTTGCATATGAAAGTGTGAGACAGATAGCTAAATGTTGGAGGCTCTTGTGAGAAGATAAATACATTTCAATTTTTTCGTGATCCATGCTTAATATACAATAGAAGATGGTGGAGTTTTTATCTATAAGCTTTCCTTGGAAATTATCTGTGTTGTGTGTGATTGATTCTCCTTTGCTTCATGTGATTAGCGATTGTGTTTTTAATTCCGCAAAATAGTTTTAGCAGAAATTCAGTATTTAACTTTATTACATTGTTAGATTGGGTGAATCCAATATATACATGCATATTGTATAATTTCTACATGGTATCGGAGCTATGTTAGATATTTTCTACATGGTATCAGAGCACAGGAAATTACAGAAGTGAAGGAGGAGTTGAGTTTGTGACTGGATAGAATTTGAATTTACAGAAAGACTTTCTTGGTGCTACAGATGATTCAAGATCAAAATGGCTTTCAATGGCTTGAGGTTAGATTATGCACTCGAGGGCAGCTCAAACTACATTTCTTGGAAGGACAAGATGGAGGCAGTACTCGAAGACAATGGCTTGAAGGATGTTAAGTCCTTGTATTAATAGTGTAGTCCCTTTTTATGTTAGTGTAGCCCCCCTTATTGTTTCTGTTGTACCCCTGTAACCCCCATATTTTTATTATTGTGCCCTTACATTATTATTGTTAGGTCGGCTAGGATTACGTTGTGGCCCCACTAGGATTACATTGTGGCCCCATGGACTCCTATATATAGAAAGGAGGTTTTTTCATTTGTATCATCCAAGAATTGTTCATTTATGTAATGTATTGGAGGTTTCACCCTCGACGTGGCTTATTTCTAAGGCGTTGATATCTCTTTTCTTCTATTTTTGGAGCTGGTTTCACAACATTTGGTATCAGAGCTTTGGATTCTAGGGTTTCGCTGCCCCAAACAGGTCATCATGGAATTTTCGCTATAAATTTTATTCTACGAAGGTTCAAAAGCTAAAATTTTGTGAGTGCAAATCAGAAATCCTGAGGAACATCTTCGCAAAATTTCAGAGCTTGGTTCGTAATATTTTCGGAGATATGATCTGTGGAAGTTAGGGATTTTTGCAGGCTCCTGAATTTAACCTAAATAGGTCATCGCATCATTTGCGCTATAAATTTTGTTCTATGAATTTTCAGAAGCTGAAATTTTGAGAGAGAGAAACCGAAATCTTGAGGAACATCGTCGCAAAATTTCAGAGCTTGGTTCGCAATATTTTCGGAGATATGATCTGTGGAAGTTAGGTCTTTTTCAGGCTCCTAAATTTGATCTCAAAGAGGTTATTGTGGGAAAATCTTCATAACTCTCTCTCTAAGCAATGGATTGGAATGATGTAAAAAGTGGCTGCAAGTACACAGACTATAGTTTCTTGTCTATAAATTTCATAGCCAAAGGAGGAAACAGTGACACGTGGCAAGTTGTACAAGTTTGTTATACTGAACCAGTCCATAATTGAGTCATTGTGGGAGATTGGACATAAATTTTCCTTGAAGAATCCAAATTAGGTCAGACATGTGGCATTTGAAAGAGAATTCATAGGGCTACCTCTGTGCCAAATTTTAGATATTGAAGATCCTAAATCACAGAGATAATTCAGTTTCAATATCGAGCTCCTCAAAATCAAGAAAAAAGGTGTGTATTTTTATCTGAATTGCATAAGTCTTGTGTAAAAAGAAAATAGTTTGAAGTGATTTCAAGGGACTATTGAGCATATATTTTAGCATTGGGTTCTGAAATTCCTCCTAAAAATAATTCTATACCCATTAAGCCCTCAAAAAGCTATACTATGATGCATTAAGAGGAAGAATTGTAGTATGAGATATCAAAATTATGGTACCAAGTGCAACAAATTTCGATTTTATGAAGAGCAACCGAAGATGACATAGATGGTTTAAAAGCGAAAATGGAGGCTAAGTTGGATGGTTTGAAGGATCAAATAATAGCTAATATGGATGATAAATTAGTGTAAGATCACATCGAGCATCAACAAAAAGTTCTCCAACTCTCAAAGGATAACCTAACTTTGGTGCAAAATCTAATGAAACAATAGGAAGATCAACATCACATCAAAAGAAGTTCTGAAGCAGTCACAGAAACAAGAACTCGCCAAGTACAATCAATTTCAGAGTATCTCAGCAAGTGGAAGAAATTTCCTGTAGAAGATTCCACATGGGAGGATGAGAATTTTATACAGAAGCATCAATAAATAATCAAGTGTTGAGGACAACACTTGATTGAAGGAGAGGGGCATGTTAAGTCCCTATATTAGTAGTGTAGTCCCTTATTATGTTATTGTAGCCCCCCTTATTGTTATTTTTGTACCCCTGTAACCCCCATATTGTTATTATTGTGCCCTTACATTATTATTGTTAGGTCGGCTAGGATTACATTATGGCCCCACTATGATTATATTGTGGCCCCATGGACTCCTATATATAGAAGGAGGTTTTGGTCATTTGTATTATCCAAGAATTGTTCATTCATGTAATATATTGGAGGTTTCCCCCTCAAAGTGGCTTATTTCTAAGGCATTGATATCACTTTTCTTCTATTTTTGGAGTTGGTTTCACAACATTTGGTATCAGAGCTTTGAGATTCTAGGGTTTCGCTGCTCCAAACAGGTCAGCGTGGAATTTTCGCTATAAAAATTGTTCTACGAAGGTTCAAAATCTGAAATTTTTAGAGTGGGAAGAAAAACTCCTGAGGAACATTTTCACAAAATTTCAGAGCTTGGTTCGCACTATTTTCGGAGATATGAGTTGTGCAAGTTAGGTCATTTTGTAGGCTCCTGAATTTAACCTAAAAAGGTCATCGCGGTATTTGTGTAATAAATTTTATTCTACAAAATTTCAGAAGCTGAAATTTTTAGAGTGCGAAGACAAAATCTTGAGGAACATTGTCACAAAAGTTCAAAGCTCGTTTCGAAATAGTTTCGGAGATATGATCTGTGGAAGTTAGGGATTTGTGTAGGCTCCTGAATTTCACTTAAAAAGGCCATCGCAAAATTTTTGCTATAAATTTTTTTTCTACGAAGGTTCAGAAGCTGAAATTTTTAGAGCGCAAATCTGAAATCCTAAAGAACATCTTCGCAAAATTTCAGAGCTTAGTTCACAATATTTGAGGAGATATGATCTGTGAAAGTTAGGTATTTTTCAGGCTCCCGAATTTCATCGCAAAGAGGTGGTCATGGGAAAATATTCATAACGCTCTCTCTGAGCATCGAATTGGAATTTTGTAAAAAGTGACTGGAAGTAAATGGACTGTGGTTTCCTGTCTATAAATTTCAAAGCCAAAGGAGCAAATAGTGACACGTGTCAAGTCGTACAAGTTCGCTCTACTGAACAAGTCCACAATTAGGTCATTGTGGGAGATTGGACATAACTTTGTCTTAAAGAATCTAAATCAAGTCAGACCTATGGCATTTGAAAGAAACTTCAGTGGACTACTGCGGGGCTGAATTTCAAATATTGAGGATCTGCAAGTATACAGATAAGTCAATTTCAATATCGAGATCCTCAAAAGCAAGAAAAAGGTGTGTATTTGGTTTTTAAAATTCCATAACGTTTGTTTGAAAAAGAAGTTTGAAATGATTCCAAGGGCATATTTTAGAATTTTTATTAGTATTGGGTTCTATTATGACTCAAAAAAATAATTCCATACCCATTAAGCCCTCAAAAATCTATACTATGACGCATGAACAAGAAGAATTGCAGTATGATATATCAAAATTACGGTACTAAGTGCAACAAATTTTGATCTTACGAAGAGCAACCGAAGATGACATAGATGGTTTAAAAGAAGAAATGGAGGCTAAGTTGGATGGTTTGAAGGATCTGTTAGCCACCTATGAAATTTTTGTCAAGCAAACAGGTGGCTAAATTGTTTTACGAGCCTTCAAGAGATACATTTCCTATGAAAATCTCTCATCCTTGAAGCTGCTGCGTGTCCATTGCCTTTAAAAAGATCTTCGCTGTTGTTCTCATCTAAAAAGCCTCACTGCCTATGAAAATTTTTTGCTCAGAAAGGCCTCCATTTGCCCCTTTGTATCTCTGCAAATTTCCCATTTTAACCTTTTTTTCCCATTTGCAAAGTTTCCCCTTTGACCCCAAAAATCCCTCCTAAGCCTTCCAAACCATCTAATTCCTCCTTTTTAACCAAGTGAAATCCCTTCATCTGATTTTAAAACCCCTTTATTCTCCTACCAGAACCCTTTTTTGCCTTAAAACGTTGTTTTTTAGGCCAAAAAACCCATTTTTATTATAAAACAGGCTTAGCCCCTTTTCGGCCAGCCCCTAACCACTTCCGCCCATAAACCCAAGTGCTAAGACCAAGTGCTAATGCATATGGAGATTATCGCATCGGAAGTTCGGAGCGGAGCGCATTTTCTTTGTAAAATCTCTGATGCGATGGTGTGTTTGTCTATCAGCTTTTGAGACAATCTCCGACGTTGATTGGAATAGATCCAACGGTCATCGCAGGTCCCACCATGCCCACTTTCTCCCCTTTGTTACCCCTCCAATTGCATGCCGACCATCGATCTACCACCCTAATCTGATGGCTATTGTGTAATCAGAGCACTACCAATCGCACCAATCCTGCACTACTGACCCCTCCCGATTGGCGCACCCTGATTGAATCTCTACCATTA
The DNA here is from genome assembly GCA_034641835.2 of Pinus albicaulis. Classification (NCBI taxonomy): domain Eukaryota; kingdom Viridiplantae; phylum Streptophyta; class Pinopsida; order Pinales; family Pinaceae; genus Pinus; species Pinus albicaulis. Next base: position 27,877,397 of record MU968450.1, read on the forward strand.
AATCCCTTAGATCCAATGGCCCTGATTTCTTCTCATTCCACCCTATTCCCTAATTGGTCACTCTCCGATCCAATGGCAGCCGTCGATCTCCCATAGATCTGACGGTCGAGAGCCAATCGCATCATCGCCCATCAGAGTTTTGGCCCTTCCATTGCCCCCCTCTGATTAGATCGTAGTCGTTCATCCCTCTTGATCGAACGGCTCAGATTTATCCCGCCCGCTAACCATACCCGCCACCTGTGTATCTCCTCCGCAGATCTTAATCGTTCATCCATAAGATCGGATGGCCCACAATGAAACCGTCGTCTGTTTGACCCCACCTTCACTGACCCTGCATGTTTCTCATATCGCGCTCCTCCACCGCCGTCAGATCTCACGAGCCCAGATCCAACGATCCACCTCAATATCGCGCATTTTTTTTTCTGGTCTTTAGCAATTCAAATTTACGCGATATGGGTGGTTTTCTGAAGCCACGTGTCAGCTGGATACCCATATCACGTTCAAAAAGAAAAAACTGCCTTACCCGCTTTTGGTTGCACGAAAATAGCAGTTTTGATCCTGAAAACCACTTCCCCACTTCTATGCCTGAAAATTCTATCAGCAGATCCTGACCGTTGATCTGTATATATCAATGGCCCACAATGCATCTCGCGTTCCATGCATATTTCTTCATCGCGTGACCATAGCATTGCATCGGACCATCTCAACCATTGATCTCCTCCTGAGATCTGATGGTCCTAATTGAATCACCCTCCGCCCATGACCGAGTCCCACCATTCCAACTCATTTCATATGTTTTTCAGTCATTTCTGTGTATTTCCCCAAAGTCAAAACTTTCACGATTTGCATTGAAATTCATATCATCCCGCCGAACATTAAAATTTTAATGTTTTACATTGAAGTTATATCATTCCGCCCGACATTAAGACTTTAATTTTTTCTATTAAAGTTTTTCATTATGCCCAACCCTCATCAGATCAATTTTCACTGTTTCACTGCATTTTTCCACCACTTTCCATTGCATCCATAGCATTCCACCATGCTGCGCTACCACCGTCACAGCATTCCACTGCATCCATCCTCCCACTGCATGGATTTCTTGACAGATTTGCGTGTTTTTGCAAGGTACAGGCGGTGAAGCCACCATTGTTCACAGTCACTATTATAGTGGCACAGAGCATAGAGAAGGCTAATTTCAGAGCCTGATATTATAGAGAAGAGCCTGGGAAGGTGTTGGAACGTAATTTTTCATCAAAGTACAGAGTTTAAGTCTATGAAATCCCCAAGCACCATTGAAGCTCCAAATTTCACAGACAAAGACAGTAATGGAGCGGCAAAGAGTATCAGTGAAAGATCAAAGAGTTTAAGGCCTGTAATTAAATATTTTTAGCCTTAATTCAATTTATAAGGTGATTTACCAGATTGAAGACCTCATGATTAATACAGAAGGCTTGAAGAGGCCTAACGCACAGAAAACAATATCATCAGTGTTTCACATCAACAAAAGTTTCCTCTCGAGAAAAGACACAGTACCCATATTTTTCTTATTCTATAACGTGTTCCTGAGAAAATTTCCACTCTGACAGCAGTCCTAATGCTACCAGAGCATTTTTTATGCAGTATGGCAGACCTCAAAGTCATTTATCTGCCTTTTTGTTTATTCACCAGAGTAATACAGAAAGTACATCAAGAACATACCTGGAGTAAATTTCAGCCTGCTGAAGACCACTCTTTCACTTAAAGAGTACTGAAGATTAATGCATAGACATTAAAACAGAATGGGTCTCAACCCTCTCCTTCTGCCTCTATTTTAATGTTTCATCTACCTCCTCTGCCTCTCTTTCAGCGATAAAAATCATGAAGAAACTCATTGTTGTTTGTTGATCGGATAGCTGTGAATTATAACTTGTTTCTCTTGAGATATAGTTCTTTGTGTAAAGTTGTAAGATAGGCTGAGGAGATGTATTTAGACTGAATATCAAGTTTTTGGACAATGTTGTACATGAATGGTGTTGCTCTTTAATATGACAAGCACATTTCTTTGGATCCTGATTTAAAGTAGCGGTGATGTTTCCTTAATTTGTCTCTGTTTTCCATTGTGATTCATCACATTTCATTTCTCTGGTACGCATCAGAAATATGGCATAGGATATACCCTTGCATGGTACCCTATGTTTCTTCTCTCCCTACCTTTGATGTATTCTACTGATTTTGTTATCTGAGCACTAATTCAAGTTAATTTAACTAGTGTAGTGGCTAATATTTACTACTAGCTGATGTATGAATTAATGAATCTATTCTTAGATGTTCTTGTTGGGTTTTAATTGAAAGAATTGGGATACTGGGAGTTTAGAATGTTGATTCTGTCTCACTAGGGTCCTTTTTGATTAATTGAACCTTTCTAAGTTCCCTTAAGTTTGATTTCAAAGCATTGAAAGTTCAAAGTCTTTCTCTGATCTTAGGCCTTCACCTTTGTGTTTAAATATTTATGTTTCCTTTGTCTGAAAATTTAACCTTTTAGGAGTTAGATCACAGGTGTCTAATGGCATGTCCTGTCCCTGGATCTGTTTCCTAAGTGGTCACCTTGGAGGTTTCCTTGTCATTCACCTTCTTTCCTTATCATTTCATACCACACTATCATCTTTAAGATCCAGTGCTTTAGATGACTAGCCCAATTGAAAGCCTGCATATTGAATAGCAAGTAAACCCTTTCCTGAATCCATTGCCCAACGGTCTCGAGTTTTCTCTGAATTACCTCTCCTTTTCCTAAATTCCTCTTTTCTCATCCTTTGTCTTGTAGTAAACCCTTCCTTCCAGTTTCCCAACAACCAAACAAAACAAAACAAACCATCGTGCCTTATAACTAGCTTAATACCTTCAAATCAAGCTTCAAATACATATACCTTTGCCTATCATAGAGAGATCCCTCTCTGGGCCCAGGAGAGCTAGATCCTGAGGTCTGAAAGTGTTTCTGATGTTGTCTCATCTTTTGGTATTGCCAAACTTTCCAAAACATGGGAACTCCAACATAATGGCGACTCCACTAGGGAAAATCCGAGTGTTCTCATCTTATACATCCTTAAGACCTCAGAAAACCAGAATCTCTGGTTATTCTAGCAGTAATCACTGTGGTGGACAGTATACCCTCCTGAAACATTCTAAACCTTCCACCTGGCGACTCCATAGTTCCTTCACGATTAAAGGACTCCACTGGTGATCAGTAGGCCTGCTGATTATCTTGGTTTTACATAATAACTCCACTAGAAGACCAGCCTTCATAAAAACATCATCCATATTATAAGTAACAAGTAGGATTAAGTTGCTTTGTTTCAAGACAACATTTTGGCTTCAATAACCATTCATACAAGAGCTTATCCCAACCCAAACCCACCTGAAATAGTCGACAACCCTGAGAAAATTCTCAGGAAATATCCTACACCTAGAAGGTCAACTATTTCCAGACACATCCATAGAGCTAACTCTGCACCAGAAGACTTTATAGCTCTATCAAACTCTCTTTTTGACCTAGACTTACCAAGCAGTTTACCTAGAACTAGGTCATTCAATGTTCTAGACCAGTCAGACCTTGAGCTTCCCGGTTCACCATATCACAGTGGTCAACACATTAGGGATAGAGAAACCCCTCCATATACACATCTCGATATTCATTTCATCCAAAACTTGGGGCTCTGTCATCCTAAATCAACCCAACAGACTTCTGTCGGTCCTAGTATCCCTGTCATCCACATACCAGTTTCTCAAGCCAATCCGTTACCTCATGGTAGCGTGGTATGCTCCTTTGGTGTTACCACAGCTCCTAGTTCCTCTACCCAATGATTATCAATCAAAAATCCCACATTGCACTACAAAAGAGGCTACCACAGCTCAGCACCATGTAGATATGATGGAAGATTCCTTTGACTATATGGAGATAGATGATGAGACATTCAAAATCAGAATCTTTGCCCAGATTTTGGGAGGTGATGTGAATAAATGGTTTAAAGGCCTACCTCCTAATAGTATCCAAGATCTTCCTGCTTTATATCAAACCTTCATAAACAAATGGGAATTCAAGACCAACCCTCTCCAAATCTTAGCGGAATACAAGAATCTTAAGATAAATGTAGGAAAGAGTTTCCATGACTATTCTACAAGGTTTAATAGTGTTTACAACGCTCTTCCTCCACATATGAAACCTCCCCAAGGTATGGCTTTAGTGAAATACCCTGAAGGCTTTGATACTGACATGGCCTACCAGCTTAGGAGAGAGATTACAACACATTGGAAGATATGAAAAAAGGAGAAGTGAGTGTAGAGGCTAACCTGATTGAGAAGAAAGCTAGAATGAGGGCTGAGAAAAGGGTAACATATAGGGATGATGCTGCAACTTCCACATTTGATCCCAAGTATGACCATCTAGCCAAAAACATGGAAAAGCTGCAGCAAATGATGGAAAAAATGGTTGTCTCGGTTAGTAATTAGAACAGAAATCATAACCAGAACCAGAACTTTAGGAGAAACAATACCACTCCCAATAGACAAAGAGACTCAGATCAGCAAGTTATTCCCCCATTTCAAGAGAACTTTCTTGATGAAGATGAGGGAATCATAGAAGAGTCTGAGGGAACCGCAATAAATATGTTTGAAATAGACAACTCAATCCACAACTATTCCACAGAAGAAGATCAGCCCTTGCCCTCCTATTGGGATGAGGAAAGATTAGAAACTGAGGATTATAGGCTTGGATTTCAAAATGATATCATGCAGGTCAGAGAACAGTATGAATTTAGAAGCAAAAAGAGCTTAGATAATTCCAAACCAAAAGCTTCTGAGATTACCATTAAGAAAATGCCTAAGAAAACTTCTAAGGTGACTACTAAAAGTGGCAAATCAACAGCTAAGAGTTATGGGAAGAACAAAGAGAAAGACAGCCAAAATACTAATAAACAAAGTCAACCAACTAGCAGCTCTAGCACTGTAGTTAGTGCTCCTGATAAAACTGTTACCAACACTGTACATAATGAGAATCAGCCCACTGATTCTACCACTAAAGCAGTGGCTAACAAAGCAGAGTTGAGTGTCACAAAGAGTCAATCCCTCTTCAATTTGGAGAGTGAGATTGCAACAATTAAAATCTCTGTCCCATTCTCTGAGCTGGCCACTCAGGATGTATATAAAGGCCAAATTTTGAAATCTTTAAATCTAGGTGAAAACAATGACACTGTCAATCTGAGTGATGATCAACCAGCCCTTCTGTTTGGTCCGAAGATAGAGAGGAAGTTTCAGGAAGGGGTAGTACCCCCTTTCTATATCAGCCTCAATATCCATGACAAGATCCTTCACAACGCAATGCATGAATCTGGGGCATCACACAACTTAATGCCTAAGGTAGTTATGGAGAGGTTAGGCCTAGAGATAACCCGTCCTTATAAATATTTATATTCATTTGACTCTAGCAGAGTAAAATGCCTTGGCCTAATCAAAGATTTGTGTGTGAACCTGACCCATATTCCAGCAAAATGTATGGTTATGGATGTTGTAGTGGCAGATGTGCCACCTAAGTATGACATGTTGTTGTCCAGGTCATGGGGAACCAAACTACAAGGCACAATGCAGATGGATGGCGCATATGCCACAATCCTTGTCTTTAGCCAGATTAGGAGACTGTATAGAGAGGCACAAATGAAATTCTTGGTCAGAAGCCCTGAAAAACATGAAAATTCACCTCTGTACTCTGTACATACAGATCTGGACTCCTTCATCCTTTGCAACGATGAACCCTTAGAAGAACCAGAACTAGAAAACAGAGATACAGAAAATGGGGTAGAGCCCATAGATTTCAACATAATGGCTACCCTAGACTTAGAAGAAAATGAAGAAGAAACCTTGGGACAGTGCACTGAATCTGAAACTCAGAGTGAACAAGAAACGGAATGCGAACAACTGACTAGTCATCTCTCTGAACTACATACACAACATGAAAATCAAAACCCTCCACACCACGGTGCAGACCCCACAATAAAACAGACTAGTGAAAGCCACATTGGGGAGGAAAATGACGTTAAACCTGAAAAATATCCCTTATGGAGAATGAATTTCGACGGGTCTTGCACTAAAAAGACTGCATGAGCAGGAGTGTGGTTACATGACACAGAGAGTGACTATGCAGAGATTCATGCCTTCAATCTGAACTTTAAATGTAAAAACAATATTGCAGAGTATGAGGCTCTCATCCTAGGCTTGAATCTGTTGAAAAAACTAGGAGCCCGTAGGATAGCTGTACACGGAGATTCTGAGTTAATCATAAAACAAGTGAACGGTGAGTATACAGCTAAACATCCTAGATTGAGAGCATACAGGAATGATGCTCTGGATTTACTAAAAACCTTTGTAGAATATGAACTGATGTTTGTTCCTAGGAGTCAGAACATAATTGTGAATGGATTACCCTGCATAGCTAGTTCATATCATAAAACCCCTAGTGACAAAAAAATCAACATTCAGACCAAATACAGACCTGCAGTGCCTGATAACGAAAAATATTGGCAGGTCTTTGAGGGCGACAAGCAGATAGAGGATTTCCTGATTGGCAGGAACGAGTTTGAATTCTCTGATTTAGACTCTAAATCTGATGAAAGTTGCCTGAGTGAAGAGCCCCCCGATGAAGAAAAATCACCCCATGACATTGAAATAAACGTGTTAACTGAAGGAATTGGAAATCCAACCGAAGAATACAAGAATGCAGATAAAGAGGAAATAGAGGTGCTACAGGCAAAAGATAAGAATATACCCCGAGGTCTAGCACCTTTATAGGACCTTTTTTATTTCGACGACGTAGCGAAAAAACCCACTATAGAACACTCAGACTCAGATGTCGAGGAATGCAACATAGGCACTGAAGATAAGCCTAAGATGATTAAACTAGATAAGTCCTTGCCCGCATACATGAAACATAAATACATTGACTTATTCAAAGAATTCACTGATGTGTTTGCATGGAGCTACGAGGACCTAAAGGCCTATGATACAAACATTATACAACACAAAATCCCTTTAAAAGAAAACCAAAAACCCTCCAGACAGAAACTTCACAAAATTAACCTGAAACAACTACCTGCAGTAGAAAAGGAGATCAAAAAGATGCACGACGCAGGGATTATAGTGCCTGTGAGGTTCTCTGATTGGGTCTCAAACCTTGTACCTGTGAGAAATAAAACAAGTGAGATCAGACTATGCATCGATTTCAGGAATCTCAACAAAGCTTCACTTAAATACAATTACCCTTTACCAAAAATGGCACATCCTACAGAGGGTAGTGGGCTCAACAAGGATCTCCCTGTTAGATGGTTTTTCAGGCTATAACTAAGTATTAGTAATCCAAAAATACCAACTCAAGACCACTTTTACCACTCCACGGGGCACTTTTATGTACGTAAAAATGCCTTTTGGACTGATGAACGCTGGTGCGACCTTCCAACGAGCAATGGGCATAGCCTTCTCAGAAGAAATAGGGCACTTTATTGTCATCTATCTGGATGACATTACAATCTACTCCAATACTGATGAGGAGCACCTAAAACATCTGAGAAGAGTTTTTGAAAAATGTAGAAGGTTCGGTCTGTCATTAAATCCCAAGAGGATTGTATTTGGGTTGCAAGAAGGTAATCTTCTCGGCCATATTATATCAGAGAAGGGAATTAAGATAGACCCATAGAGAGTTGAGGGAATACTTCAAATCACACACCCGAGAAACATTAAATAATTACAGTCCTTTATTGGGAAAATTAACTTCTTAATGAGGTTTATTCCCAACCTAGCTGAGCACCTTAGGAATATGACAAACATGCTGAAAAAGGGTGTTGGGGTTAAATGGACTGTAGAGGCTAAACAATCTTTTGAGTTAGTTAAACTTGCACTCACTCGGGCTCCTGTCCCAATTAGCCCAGATTTCTCAAAATATTTCCTGATATTTTTATTTGCCTCCAAGCATACAATGGATGCAGTTCTACTGCAGAAAAATCCAAAGGGAATGGAATAGCCTATTGCTTTCTTCAGCAAAGCTCTAAGGGATGCACCCTTGAAATATAACATAATGGAAAAACAGGCCTATGCTTTGGTAAATTCCTTGAAATACTTTAGGGTGTATATACTGCATTCTCACATCATAGCCTACGTGCCAAACATAGTGGTCAAAGACATTCTATCCCAAGATCCTGATGGAAAGAGGGGCAAATGGATTGCGGTGATTTTAGAGTATGACCTGGAAATAAAACCCACAAAATTGATCAAAGGTCAGGGCTTAGCTCAACTAATGGCTGAATCAAACTTGCAGGCCCTTGACATAAACATGGTAGATGCTATGGATGAACAGGAAGGATTACCGGATCCTACCGTTGAAGAACAATTTCAAAATTATCCTTGGTATTCTGATATCCTGTATGTACTCACAAACCTCAATGCCCCTCCTGCTCTATCGAAAACTAAGGCCAGATTCCTAAAGCTAAAAGCCAGAAACTATTGCATACTGAATGAATGTCTATATTGGAAAAATGCAAATGGTCTATTGCTTAAATGTTTGCCTGAAACAGAAGCAGAGAGGATTAAACAGGAGTTCCATGTAGGAGAGTGTGGAGGCCACTTAAACTGGAAAGCCACTGCTAACAAAATACTCAGATCTTGCTATTACTGGCCTACACTCTTCAATGACATACACAAAATGATAATTGCCTACCATAAGTGCCAGATTTTTGAAGGCAAAAGAAAGCTTCTCCCTTTACCACTACAACCCATTACTGTTGAGGCTCCCTTTATGCAATGGGGCCTAGATTTCATAGGAGAAATCCACCCTTCATCTTCTGCTCAACACAAGTGGATCCTTACAGCCACAGACTACTTCACCAAGTAGATAGAGGCCATACCTTCTAGGAATTCCACAGATTCTGTTATCATTGAGTTCCTAGAAGACCGCATCCTCTCTAGGTTTGGTTGTCCAAGAAAAATAATCATTGATAACGCTGCTGCTTTTGGATCCAAGAAAATGATTTATTTTTGTCACAGGTATCAAATAGCACTCGGTCATTCAACTACTTATTACCCACAAGGTAATGGGTTAGCTGAATCATCAAACAAGAGCTTCGTGACCATCATCAAGAAACTACTTGAAGAGAACAAAAATTCATGGCATAAAAAATTAGTGCATGCTTTGTGGGCTGACAGGCTTACAACAAATAAATCCATTGGCATGTCACCATATCAGCTTGTCTATAGAACAGAAGCAATGTTTCCTACCAGCCTTGGGATACCAGTGATTAAACTAGTCCAAGAGATTCAGACAGAAGAAGACAGTGTGGTAAGGAGGATAAATCAAACAATTCATCTCCAACAAACAAGAGAAGAGGTCTATAACAGAGCTCTAAAAGTTCAGGAAAATATAAAGAAGTTATTTGACAAGAGAACAAAATCTTGTGACTTCAAAATTGGAGATAAAGTTTTAAAATGGGACTCTAGGAGAGAAGACAAAGGAAAGCATGGCAAATTTGACAGTTTGTGGCAGGGTCCTTACATCATACAAGCCATTGTGGGTCCAAATGCCTTTTTTCTGCAGGAGCTAGATGGTATAGAGCTGTTTGGGGGTCCTTTCAATGGTAGGATACTCAAGCATTACTACTGCTGATTTCCGATTTCCATTTTTCATTTCCATCATAAATACCATTGCTGTGTTTTATTTTCAAATAAAAAGAGAAAATTTTTCAAAAAACAGAGAAGGAGAGTTTCAGTTATGCTCAAACTTGGACCTCTAAAGTGAAAATATTGGCTCTAACATGATCAAAACATGAGCCAAAAGAAGTGAAGACAGCTGGTTCTAATATGCCTAAAATCTGAACTAGCAAAGCAGGAAAAAGAACAGCTCTAACAAGCCCAAAACCAGAGTTGAATTGAAGAAGACAGTGACTCCAACAAGCTCAAAACTTGAGTCATGAAAATAAGAAGGATGCTTCAAAGTTTCAAGATTTCAAGCCTTCGAAATTTTTTTTCTAGTTTTCTGCAATTTCAGTCCATATGCAACTGTCTTTATGCCTTGGATCCATAGGAAACTAGACTGTCTAATCCTAGTTTGTTTGTTTTTAAATTTCTGTTGTAGAATGTAGAGAAGAAATCTGCTAGACAGTTTAATCCTGGAAGATATTAGATTAGGTAGAGAAGTTATGAGGCCAACAGTTTAGTCTGGTCTCATGGAGTAATAAGGATAGAATTAGATTAGGTTGTTTTCCGCTTTCAATAAAAAAAAATGATGAAGACAGTCTGCAAATTCAAATGCAGCTTGAAGAAAAAATGTAAGGATTGTAGGATGGGTAGGTAGATTGTTTGGGGAATGTTTCTGCTGATTAATTCCATCATGTTTATAAAAACTGAATCAAAGAAGAAATATGGTTCAAATATCAGGCATCTGGCCTAATCCAAAGATTTATTTTCTGAATTCTTGACTCCTTCAAGAAGAAGCCATCCCCATGTGGAGCCACTGTTAGCCACCTATGAAATTTTTGTCAAGCAAAAAGGTGGCTAAATTGTTTTACGAGCCTTCAAGAGATACATTTCCTATGAAAATATCTCATCCTTGAAGCCTCTGCATGTCCATTGCCTTTAAAAAGATCTTCATTGTTGTTCTCATCTAAAAATCCTCACTACCTGTGAAAAATTTGTGCTCAGAAAGGCCTCCATTTGCCCCTTTGTATCTCTGCAAATTTCCCATTTTAACCTTTTTTTCCCATTTTCAAAGTTTCCCCTTTGACCCCAAAAATCCCTCCTAAGCCTTCCAAACCATATAATTCATCCTTTTTAACCAAGTGAAATCCCTTCATCTGATTTTAAAACCCCTTTATACCCCTACCGGAACCCTTTTTAGTCTTAAAACACTGTTTTTTAGGCCAAAAAACCCATTTTTATTATAAAACAGGCTTATCCCCTTTTCGGCCAACCCCTAACCACTTCCCCTCATAAACCTGAGTGCTAATACCAAGCACTAATGCATATGGAGCTTATCGCATCGGAAGTTCGGAGCGGAGCGCATTTTCTTTGTAAAATCTCTGATGTGATGGTGTATTTGTCTGTTGGCTTTTACAATCTCCGCCGTTGATTGGAATAGATCTAACGGTCATCGCAGGTCCCACCGCGCCCGCTTTCTCCCCTTTGTTACCCCTCCGATTGCATGCCGACCGTCAATCTACCACCCTAATCCGACGGCTATCGCGCAATCGGAGCACCGCCAATCACACCAATCCCGCACTACTGACCACTCCCGATTGGCGCGCCCCGATTGAATCTCCGCCGTTAAATCCCTTAGATCCAACGGCCCTGATTTCTTCTCATTCCGCCCTATTCCCCGATTGGTCACTCTCCGATCCAATCGTAGCCGTCGATCTCCCGTAGATCTGACGGTCCGGAGCCAATCGCATCATCGCCCATTGGAGTTTTGGCCTTTCCATCGCCCCCCTCCGATTACATCGTAGTCATTCATCCCTCTTGATCTAACGGCTCAGATTTATCCCGCCCACTAACCATACCCGCCACTTGTGTATCTCCTCCGCAGATCTCAGTTGTTCATCCATAAGATCGAACGGCCCACAATGAAACCGCCGTCCGTTTGACCCCACCTTTACTGACCCTGCACATTTCTCATATCGGGCTCCTCCACCGTCGTTGGATCTCACGGGCCCAGATCCAACGGTCCACCTCAATATCGCGCATTTTTTGTGTCCGGTCTTTAGCAGTTCAAATTTACGCAATATGGGTGGTTTTCTGAAGCCACGTGTCAGCTGGAGACCCATATCGCGTTCAAAAAGAAAAAACTGCCTTACCCGCTTTTGGCCATGCGAAAATAGCGGTTTTGATCCCGAAAACCACTTCCCCACTTCTATGGCCAAAAAGTCTATCAGCAAATCCCGAACGTTGATCTGTATAGATCAACGGCCCACAATGCATCTCGCGTTCCATGCATATTTCTTCATCGCGTGACCACAGCATTGCACCCAACCATCTCAACCGTCAATCTCCTCCTGAGATCTAACGGTCCTAATTGAATCACCCTCCGCCCATGACTGGGTCCCACCATTCCAACTCATTTCATATGTTTTTCATTCATTTCTGTGCATTTCGCTAAAGTCCAAACTTTCACGATTTGCATTGAAAGTCATATCATCCCGCCGAACATTAAAATTTTAATGTTTTACATTGAATTTATATCATTCCGCCCCACATTAAGACTTTAATGTTTTCTATTAAAGTTTTTCATTACGCCCAACCCTCATCAAATCAATTTTCATTGTTTCACTACATTTTTCCACCGCTTTCCATTGCATCCACAGCATTCCACCATGTTGCACTACCACCGTCACAGCATTCCACTGCATCCATCCTCCCACTGCATGGATTTCTTGACAGATTTGTGTGTTTTTGCAGGGTACAGGCTGTGAAGCCACCATTGTTCACAGTCACTGTTATAGTGGCACAGAGCGCAGAGAAGGCTAATTTCAGAGTCTGATATTACAGAGCATAGCCTGGGAAGGTGTTGGAACGTAATTTTTCATCAAGGTACAGAGTTTAACTCTGTGAAACCCCCTAGCACCATTGAAGCTCCAAATTTCACAGACAGAGACAGTAATGGAGCGGAAAAGAGTATCAGTGAAAGATCAGAGAGTTTAAGGCCTGTAATTGAATATTTTTAGCCTTAATTCAATGTTTATAAGGGGATGTACCAAATTTAATACCTCATGATTAATACATAAGTCCTGAAGAGGCCTAACGCACAAAAAACAATATCATTAGTGTTTCACATCAGCAGAAGTTTCCTCCCAAAAAAGGACACATTACCCATACTTTTCTTATTCTATAACGTGTTCCTGAGAAGATTTCCACCCTGATAGCAATCCTGATGCTACCAAAGCATTTGTTATGCAGTATGGCAGACCTCAAAGTCATTTATTTTCCTTTTTTTTTATTCACCAGAGTACTACAAAAAGTACATCAAGAACATACCTGGAGTAAATTTCAGCCTGCCGAAGACCACTCTTTCACCTAAAGAGTACTGAAGATTAATGCATAGACATTAAAATAGAATGGGTCTCGACCCTCTCCTGTTGCCTCTGTTTTAATTTTTCATTTAGTGTTTCATCTACCTCCTCTGCCTCTCTTTCAGCTATAAAACTCATGAAGAAACTCATTGTTGTTTGTTGATCGGATATCTGTGAATTATAAGTTGTTTCTCTTGAGATATAGTTCTCTGTGTAAAGTTGTAAGATAGGCTGAGGAGATGTATTCAGACTGAATATCAAGCTGTTGGGAAATCTTGTACATGACTGGTGTTGCTCTTTAATATGATAAGCACATTTCTTTGGATCCTAATTTAATGCAGCGGTGATGTTTCCTTAATTTGTCTCTGTTTTCCTTTGTGATTCATCACATTTCGTTTCTCTGGTATGCATTAGAAATCTGGCATAAGATATACCCTTGCATGGTACCCTATGTTTCTGCTCTCCCTACCTTTGATTTTTTCTACTGATTGTGTTATCTGAGCATTGATTCAAGTTAATTTAACCAATGTAGTGGCTAATATTTACTGCTAGCTGATGTATGAATTAATGAATCTGTTCTTAGATGTTCTTGTTGGGTTTTAATTGAAAGAATTGGGATACTGGGAGTTTAGAATGTTGATTTTGTCTCACTAGGGTCCTTTTCGATTAATTGAACCTTTATAAGTTCCCTTAAGTTGGATGTCGAAGCATTGAAAGTTCAAAGTGTTTCTCTGATCTTAGGCCTTCACCTTTGTGTTTAAATATTTATGTTTCCTTTGTCTGAAAAGTTAACCTTTTAGGAGTTAGATCACAGGTGTCTAATGGCATGTCCTGTCCCTGGATCAGTTTCCTAAGTGGTCACCTTGGAGGTTTCCTTGTCATTCACCTTCTTTCCTTATCATTTCATACCACACTATCATCTTTAAGATCCAATGCTTTAGATGACTAGCCCAATTGAAAGCCTGCATATTGAATAGCAAGTAAACCCTTTCCTGACTCCATTGCCCAATGGTCTCGAGTGTTCTCTGAATTACCTCTCCTTTTCCTAAATTCCTCTTTGCTCATCCTTTGCCTTGTAGTGAACCCTTCCTTCCAGTTTCCCAACAAACAAACAACCAAACAAAATAAAACAAACCATCGTGCCTTATAACTAGCCTAATACCTTCCAATCAAGCTTCAAAGATATATACCTTTTCCTATCATAGAGAGATCCCTATCTGGGCCCAGGAGGGCTAGATCTTGAGGTCTGAAAGTGGTTCTGATGTTGTCTCATCTTTTGGTATTGCCAAACTTGCCAAAACATGGGAACTCCAACAGGATCAAATAATAGCTAATATGGATTATAAATTAGTGGAATATCATATCGAACATCAACAACAAGTTCTCCAACTCTTAAAGGATAACCTAACTTTGGTGAAAAATCTAATGAAACAACAGGAAGATCAACATCACATCGAAATAAGTCCTGAAGAAGTCACAGAAACAAGAACTCGACAAGTACGATCAATTTCAGAGTATCACAACAAGTGGAAGAACTTTCCTGTAGAAGATTCCACATGGGAGGATGAGAATTTTATACAGAACCATCAAGAAATAATCAATCGTTGAGGACAACACTTGTTTGAAGGAGAGGGGCATGTTAAGTCCCTATATTAATAGTGCAGTCCCTTGTTATGTTAGTGTAGCCCCTCTTATTGTTATTTTTGTACCCCTGTAACCCCCATATTGTTATTGTTGTGCCCTTACATTATTATTGTTAGGTCGGCTAGGATTACATTGTGGCCCCACTAGGATTACATTTTGGTCCCATGGACTCCTATATATAGAAAGGAGGTTTTGTCATTTGTATCATCCAAGAATTGTTCATTTATGTGATGTATTAGAGGTTGCCCCCTCAAATTTGCTTATTTCTAACGCGTTGATATCTCTTTTCTTCTATTTTTGGAGCTAGTTTCACAATAAAGGAATTCATTGACAAATATGTTCCTAAGCCAGATGATGTAGATGTTGTAAATATTGATGCATGGCAAAAGAAAGTGGAAAAGGCAAGGAGGATCCTGTTGGAGGGAGTACGAGACCACATTGTCTCAAGCCTCCATTGGAAAGCCACACCACATTCAATGTGGAAGGCTTTGAAGGATCTATTCCAAAGCAGCAACGGCCATAGGAAATTGGCGCTCAAAGATAAACTCAGGAAGATCAAGATGGAAAATAACAACACTATTCCGGTATACTTAACAAAGTTTTTCCAATGTCGGGATGAACTTGGGAATGTAGGAATAACTGTCCACGATGATGATCTCGTGAGCCTATTTGGCTTCCTAGGACTTCCTAAGAGTTGTCATAGTTATCAAGACTTGTCAATGGAAGGGAAAAGCTACCAGATTGGGAACGACTTTGGTCAGATTTGGTGCAAGAAGAATTCAGGCGGAATACCAGAGATGGATCTTCATCTAAGAATGAAGATGAAGAAGATTGTGCTTTGGCTGCCAAGGCGAAGAAGGGAAAAGGAAAGAAATTCCATTCCCAATCTGAGTCCAGTAAAGATGGAAAGAAGCGTGCCATGTCTAGAGTGAAGTGTTTTCATTTTCTAAAGTAGCGCCCATAAAATTTTTTATATAAAATGTTGGCTAAATCATTTTTGAGCCTTCAAGAAACAAGTTTTATTGCTAAAAAATGTTATCTCTGGAAGACTCTTGAAAACCTCATACCTCTGTCCAAAATCTTCATTGCTATTTCCATTTTATACTCAGAAATTCTGTTGATTTTGATGAGAAGAAACTGCTTCAAATCATCATTTTTCCCCTTCCTCCACTCAAAACTAACCTGCATTTTGCTCCCCTTTTTTTCCATAAAAACTCCTCTATTTTCATGATTCCTCTTCTTCCATTCATGAAAATCATTTTCCATAGTTTAAAACTCATTTTTAAACTATTCCGAAACCCCCAAATCCATTGAAAACTCTAAAAAAATTCATAAAAAACAAGTTTTTATTACTAAGGACTTAAGCCCCCTTGGGCTAAGTCTTAAACCACTTCCCCCACATTCCCACACCCTACAAACCAGGTGCTATGCCCACTAGGTTCTTATCACATCGGAAGTAATCCACAATGGGTAGATTGAAAAGCCCGAAGGCCCGATTGCGACTGGCCCTTTGTTATATAATGCCACGGGCCTATTATTGTTCCATATAACTAAAGGCCCCGCAGACGAGTGCCTAACCATATTATATATATACCCCACCAATACCATAAAACCTTTGTTTAATTTAAAACTTTGGGTTTTTCAAAATATTATGAAGGTTTTTTGCCGGTTCGCTTTAAAATCAATCCCCGCCGTTGATCGTAAGCTTATCAAATGGCCCGTGCAACATCGCAACATTTTCATTGAGCGCATTTAACACAATGTCCCCTCCGATCGCCGATTCCTGATTCACTCTCTGCCGTCGATCTGATCTGCAGATTGATGGTCAGCGCTCAATCACATTGCAAGTTTCATCGGGCGCATTTGTTTGTTCCCCCCGATCGGCCATCCCTCCAATTCATTCCCCACCATTGATCTGATCCTCATATCAATGGTCATCGCTCAATCACATCGCCCACCCCGATCACACAATCGCATCGACAATTTTCATTACACCCTCCCTCTTTCCTCGCTGATTGCGATCCTCCGATTGGATCTGGGCCATCCACGTGTCCCGTTCAGACGGTCCTAGATCATTCCCGCATTATTTCATAACCTTCCGCCAAGAGGATTCCAACGCATAATCCCCGTCGTTGATCTCCGCGTGATAAATGGTTTTGATATATTCTCTTCCTCCACTCTCCTTTGATCGTCCCTAATGAATCCCAACCATTGGATGATGCCATCTGACGGCCCTGCTCTTTTCCCACATCCTCTGAAGCAGTTTTTCCCAAAAAACGTAGGATTTTATTAATATTTTTGTAGTTTTTAGGTGTTTGATGGGTTTTCCATTATATAAAAGCCAAAGGGATATGAATGACAATTCCCATACCTTTGATTCATCAAAGGGAAGCTATTCACAAGTTCAACATTCCACATCTCGTCAATGCTTCATGAGGCATTGATGCCATACGAGCCCTGCATAGCCTACACATCAACAAGACACTATGATTTTAAATCACAATTAAAAGAGTATCAGTGTTGAAGACACAACACAACACAACAGAAGATTGAAGACAAATTTGGGGATTACGGCTAAGATTGATTATCAAAATCCTAATCCTCCAAATTAAATCAGAATTAAAGGAAATCATAAAGATCTACAGACAGAAAGGCCTCCACTGCCACATCTAAGGAAAATTTATTCATCTCATCTACCATAGAGCCACCTGTGCCTCAAAGCATTCAAATAGAGGCAGAAGTTATTGATCAAACGAAGATATTTTCCTCAACGCAGCTGAACAGTTAATTCTGCTAAAAGAATTTAATGCAAAAATATCAGCAGAGTTATTACAATATGACACGGAGCCTCAAAAGTCAAACAAAAGCTCCTACCGAGCTTAATCTTAAGTGTAAAACAATTAATACAGACAGAACGTTTGTATGCTTCTCCATCGAGCCCCTCAAAGGCCGAGAAGTCATTACTCTATATTAATTGCCTTGGGAGATCTTTTATTAGATCTCACCTCCTTTTTCTTCTATAAATACTTCTGTAGAAGAAGAGAAGTTGTTGGTTGGTTGGTTGGTTGGTTGGTTGATCACTAGTTGTAATATTGAAACTCTCTGAAATAATACATAGTCTATTGAATTTTAAGAAGAAACTAAAGTCTTGGAAGCCTTGATGATGTTTTTGCATGCTTGTTCCTGAGAAGGCTCTATCATTGGATCCATGAGCTTGGCTATTGGTGAAGTATTCTGAACTATTTAATGTTTTCTCCTGTTTTCATTCTGTTCCATAATTTCTTACTACAGTAGGTTGAAAGTTTTAGGCTAAGAAATGACTCCTGGAAGCACCTTAGACCTGTTCATCCTTCACTGTTTTATGTTTTCTTCTGCTGAAGTATTTTAGAGTCTTTAATCTCTCTCTTTAGTCTTCATTCTTGTTTATTTCCTTAATAGTTCGAATAGTTGGTTTCAGCATGATTTATGGTTTTCCCTACTTGTCTGTTGCCACTTAAAAGTTGTTATTGAAGTCTCCCTTTAAAGTTTCTTGTTTACAATAAGTCAAGGAGGTCTGTTCTGAACTTTCCCTTTGTCCTCGCTTAAACAGTTGTCTTAAAGGTCTTTGTAGTTGTAATCATAGATGTGTTAGGTGTTCCCTCTTCTATGACTGCAATTATCAGTGAATCTTTTATGTTTTCTAAGTCATTTGAAATAAAATCTTTGAGGAAATAGGGTGTTCCCCAAATCTTAGATTTCATTTTAAAAGTTGTTTTGAAATCATTGTTTGCTTAAAGGTGTGATTTGTAGAATTCATGGTTAGCCCTGTCTATCAAATGGCTCTTTATTGTTCAAATTGTGTTTTCAAATTCCCTTTGTTGAGAATATAAATTCTCTTTCCAAATCATTGATGTCCATCTCATTCCAAAAACCAAAGGATCTTGTGGCCAAGTTAGATTTTCCCTCTGATATCCCATATCCATTGATAAGTTTGTCATGACCTCTTTTTGACTCCATTTCCCAATGAAGCTACTACTTCCTCTTTCTACCTACCTTTCCTAGATCTTTCATATTTTGCTATATCAATCCAACCAAACAAACAAACAAACACCTGCACTTAATAACTAGTCTAAAATCAATACTCTAAGCACACAAGACAAACCTTTGCAAAACAAATAATTTGAGAGATCCCTCTCTGAGAACAGGAGGACTAGATCCTGGAACTCTAAATATTGGTTATGATGTTGCCTTGTCTTTCAGTTTTTCAAACTATCAAAACACGGGACACCAACAGTGTGTGAGCATAGAGCACACACCAAGTTTTTCCAATGTCGGGATGAACTTGGGAATGTAGGAATAACTGTCACTGATGATGATTTGGTGAGCCTAGCTCTCCTAGGACTTCCCAAGAGTTGGCATAGTTATCAAGACTCAGTCAATGGAAGGGAAAAGCTTCCAGATTGGGAACGACTGTGGTCAGATTTGGTGCAGGAGGAGTTTAGACGGAATACCAAAGATGGATCTTCATCTAAGAATGAAGATGAAGAAGATTTTTATTTGGATGCCAAGGCTAATAAAGGGAAGGGGAATAAATTCCATTCGAAATATGAGGCCAGTGAAGATGGCAAGAAGCAGGACATGTCCAGGGTGAAGTGTTTTCACTTTCACGAGCATGGAAATTTTGCCACAAATTGTCCAAAAAAGAAGAAGAACAAGAAGGTTGTTGGATTTGCAGCTAGTGAGGCCCTTTCCTCGTAATTTGAGCTTGAATTCTCATTGATTTCATGCATGGTTTCAAGTGCATTGGGATCAGGGTGGTACTTAGATAGTGGTGCTTCCTTTCATACGATGGGAGACAAGGAAGTTTTCAGTGACTTGGAGGAGAAGGATCTCTAGATGAATATTGAAATGGGTGATGATGGGTAGTACAGTGCTACTGATATTGGTACCATTGCCTTCCAGAGGCAGTCAAGTAAAATCTTTCAATTAAAATATGTAATGCATGTACCAGGTTTGAAGAAAAATTTAGTCTCAGTTGCAATGTTAGAGGATAGAGGCTATGATGTTGTTTTCAATGAAGGAAAATTTTTCCTGCGACACAAAGAAATAGAGAAAGCCAAGAAGATTGGGATTCGAGTTAAGAATCTCTATAGACTTGATGTAGATGTGATTTCTACAGAGCTTCCTACCATTGGGAAGTGTGAGATAGCCATGCAATTGACCCTTGAGAGGGAACTAGATTTGCATGCAGGTGAGAATGAAACTCAAGATGTGGAGCAGCCACATGCGGAGGATCATGGAGTGGAAGCAACCACTCATGTAGAGTAATTTCGAGCCAGATGGGCAGAGGGAGTACATGCAGCTATACCACTAGGTGATAGGTGGGGTGACATGTATGAATAATCCCAAGAAGAAATTTGGGCAGGATCCTAGAGATTGTGGGTCTCATGGATCAAACCAGGCTACGAGGAGCCCACATAGAAGCAGTAGCAGGATCAGTTAGATTGATGCAGTCAGATGTTAGGAGGACATGAAATCAAAGTGACAGTGTCAGATACTGGAGCGTAGATCAGAGTTGACAGCAAGTGCAGAGTGCATGGATGCAGATGTCAACAGCGCAAAGGATCCAGTAGACATGTGAGTAGCTACTAGCAGTCAAAAGAATTTGATAACATATGCATAATACTGATTCAGTTGTTTGGAGTCTATTCAGTTTCGGAAGTGTTTCATGCAATGGTTGCATGTGCGAGAAACAGAAGAGAAATGTTGCATGCAAGGGTTGCATGTCGCATGCATGGAGTTGCATGTCGCATGCAAGGACATTCCTTTCTTGTTGAGAGGGAGTGTTGAAGTTTTCAACAAGAAATTTTGAAATTGGCATCCAGAAATAACATTCAGCACCCACACATAGTGCATTAAGCACATGGTTGCATCAAGCACCTAGTTGCATTAAACACCTACACTAGGGTGGGTCCCACAGGGTTATTTTGGGTGCATGTCTATTTTTGTTATCCCTTAATTAAGATGGACATTAAACTGTAATATATTCTCAATGTGGACTTGAATGAGTTAACTGAAAGTGATAAATTCAGTTAGCTAGTGGATTTCGAGTTAGAGGTAGTTGGTGGGACATGCAGAGTAATTCTAGTTGTAACAGAGTTCAAAGTGTAGTGGTGAATTAATTAATGCAAGTTGTAAATCAGTTTAACTCAGTTAAGTAAGTTAAAGTCAGTTGTGCTAGTTGTAACTACAGATGCACTAGTGAGAGATCAAGTGAATTAAATATTAATTAATTCACATGCGGTGATCTCACATGCAACTGATGTTTTACTATTATTAGCTGCATGCATGTCAGATCCAGTGGAGACCCAGTTGAGTTATAGGTGAAAGGGAATTTGACTATCAATTGTAGGATTATCTGCTTGCACACATGCATGCAAACACCCATGGGATTACCCATGATACTTGCGTAGTCAAGGTAGGCAAGAATTCCCATCTTTCAAGATCTTTACCATCAGGGATTGCACAAGCAAGGCAGGCTGTCTGGAGGCTGAGAATTGGCTATGTGTTGGTCAGTTTTGCATATGATAGTGTGAGACGGATATTTGAATGTTGGAGGTTCTTGTGAGAAGAGAAAGACATTGTATTTTTTTCATGATCCATGCTTAATATACAATAGAAGATAGTGGGGTTTTTAGTTGTAAGCTTTCCCCGAGAAATTATCTGTGTTGTGTGTGATTGATTCTTCTTTGCTTCATGTGATTAGTGATTGTGTTTTTCATTCCACAAAATATTTGTAGAAGTGATTCAGTATTTAACTTTGGTACATTGTTAGATCGGGTGAATTCAAGATATACATGCATATTGTATAATTTCTACATGGTATCAGAGTTGTGTTAAAGATTTTCTACACAAAGAAAGGGTGGGATTCAATAGTGATGTCTTAAGTAAGTCCTAGTGTATTGAATCTATGTATAATTATCATACTATATCATGTCTTGAGTCTTGTAGAATTGGGTTAATTATAAGTGTCTATTTTTAATTATTAAAATTTCTAACTAGTTGGAAATTTAATAATTTGGGTGTAAATTGTAGAATCAAATGTTTGTAAAAGTTGAAGGGGGTATAGTACTCATAATTAGAACCTCTACACCTCAACTTTGTGTTTAGAAACCTTTTGAGGGTTGAAATTATGTTTATCCCCTCAAATTATTTCTTTCCTTTTCTTTTTTTCCGAATAAAATAAATAAATAAATTTTTAAAAAAAAGGTGGCTAAATAATTAGCTGGAAATTGGTCAGAAAATAAAAATGAGAAAAAATTAAATTCTCTCCAAGTGAAAAATATTAAAAAAGGAAATGTTCACTTTCCAAGAAGGGAATCTTCACAATCAAGAAATTATTTTTGGTCTAGAAAATAGGAATTAATTCCTAGAAAAATCGGTTTCTTAATGAAAATCGAATTTATGGTCCAAGTTGGTTAAGTGAATGGGGATTTTTCGAGGAGAAGAAGTCAGGCAAAAAAAAAATATTGGACCAAGAAAAAGGCATCATCAAGGAATTCAATTTTTTTCTCAAGCAACCAATGATGGAGATTATTTTGACATGGATCAAGCTTTTAATCAACCAAGATCAAGTCAAATTTGTGCAACTTCATGGATCTTCACTTGGAAGAGTCTCTAGAACTCTCATTTTTTTCTATATAAGGAATCATATGCTCCTCATTGTAATCTCTCTTGATGTTGTGCTCTAGCTTTTTGCTCTTGAAGCTCTCTCTATTTTGAAATAATTATACACAAGTCTTTGGAGTGAAATATTGTGGCTCTTCTCTTATGGATATGGTAACGAATTCTTGAGCTTAATTATCTACTGGTGATTATATTTGTCACTTCATTTGCTTACATAGAATTATTAGTGTATAGCTACCTTACATTGGTAAATAGATTTGGAAAATATTTAGGATTGGAAATGGCTAGTGTGGTTTTGTTTAAGTTGCTAGAATTTCCTTCCATTATATCTTCCCTGTCTCATCTGAAGCTAACAAAATCTTTCTGAGTTGTGTAGAAAAAATTTGTTTGAATCATATCTCAAGCGTGAGGGGATGCTTTTGCTTAAGTTAACCAACTCTTGAGTGATGAAGTAGGAGTATCCACTCTATCTTACTTGAAGGATTTATCTAACGATTTTTGTTGTAGGGCTTCTAAATCTTAGCTAGAGGAAAATTTATTTATCTCAAATCTCTTTAAATTATTGTGCTTAAAAGAAAAAAATTTCTATTTAGAGTTGTTATTAGCTAATCATGGAATTGAGTTGTACTCATATACCATTGATCTAGTTGTTGTAAATTTGTAAATAATTTCTTGTGCATAGTTTTATTTATTTTCTATATATTTTTCATTCATTTTGTGTATATAAATTTTTGTTTTCATTTTTCTCACATTTGTGTTTGCAAATTTGAAGGCTTGAGTGAGGATTTCTCTAACAAGTTGTTTGCAATTGGATCAAGAGGAAGATTAAATTTTTAATTTCCAAACCCTCTTTTCCTTGCACGGCTGGAGTCTTAGAGTTTTCATTAATTTTTGGAATTCATTAACCTTGGGAAGCTTATTCTATCTTTTTCCATTACAAGATTTAATTTTATGTGGCTCAAATAATTTTGCTTGGGGCCGTAGGCCATTTTTGCATAGATCGAGTTCTTTGAAGGCCATAAAATTTTATTTGATTTTTTTAAAAGAAGGTTGTAAACATTTTGGGCTTCTTTCTTCCTATTTATTTTATTATCTAATTCTTTCCATTTTTGCAGAGAACTAATACTTGTTTTAGCAGGGTTTTCATCAAATTCTTGGTTTGAAAGAATATTATTTTTGGAAAAACAAATTAATTTTATAAAAGAGAATTGATTAAGCCTAGGATTTTAGGATTTAAATTTTGTCTATCTGCAAAGTTTATTCCCCTTAATTCCTAGCATATAATTTTCTTTGAGTTTAGACTTTAAATTAATTTTTGGAGTGGGGGAAAGTTGTTCTTTGGGAGAAAGTCTATTGTTAAAATTATAAAATTATTATAAAGTTATTTCTCTCATAGGTATCTTGCGGAAGGATATGAAAATTCTATTTGAAAATCCTCTTTAATATTTTGAAAGCCTTCTCATTTCTTAGAAAGGAGTTTTTATTTGTAACTTTAATAAAATCACTTTTTTTTTAGGGGAGCTTGGGATTATTTCCAATGGTATCTTTTCTTCTCTTCTAGGAGTAGTCTTGAGTTATGCTAGCTTCCTAACTCTTTAATTTTCTTGCATTTGTTAGAGTAGCTCACTAACCATTTAGATCTAGTTTCATTTTTAATCTATTTGACATCTAGCTATTGTTTCTAACTTGCATTTCCTAAGCACTTCATTTGATTATCATCTATTGATCTAAATAGCTTTGGTTTATATTGACCAACATTTATTTGGCTAATAGATCTAAGTTCTATTGAAGTTGCTTATATCTCTCATCATTTAAATTACTTCTTGTGCTTTGTTTCACAAAAGATAAATTTTATAACTAAGAGCACTTGTGTTATTTCTCTAATTGACATTCTCCTTAACATTTTATTTCATTGAGTAAATTTAAATGCTTCATTGATATTGTTATTTTTATATTAAATTACTTTCATCGTAAGTGAATTAGCATTTCTCTCTTTGAAACATATTATTTTGGTTGCATATCATTGAAGTATTTCACTAACATTAGCATTTCATTTGCATATTATATCTAATCTTTGATTCTCACATAGATTATTCTTGCATTCATTCATCTAACTTTCCCTTTCAATTGGTTATTTGTAATTAGAATTATGGGCTAATTATTTCCGTGCAAGTTTTCACTTATATTCTTGTACTTGTCAATTTAATGCATATTGTCTTTTGATTGTCATATCATAAATTAAGCATCTTTACTTGAAGTACAAGTTTTCTTTCTTGCAAGTTTTACCTCGAGCCTTATTGCTTATAATCTCTTGGTTTCTTGTACTAACACTTGTCTTGCAGCATTACTTAACTTATAGCTTGAAATATCCGTGTGTAAGTGTTATAATTTGTCTTGAACATTGTTTATAAGACATTATTCTATCATATATTTATCTCATTACGTGTCTTATTGAATTAACTAAATATATCTTTAATAACCATATTGCCTAATAATAATTTCACTTGCTAAATAATTTTTAATCAATATGCTTAGATAAATAATTTCCTTGCCCATAGTCTCCTAAACCCTTTGTCGCAATAAGTTTTACCTTTCTAACCATCCTTAGGGATTACCCCCCTTATCTTATATGGGAGAGAGATTAAATCGAGTGAGTAGGGAAAAGGTGACAACCCCTAATCTGAATGTTGCACCTTAGGTGTACACTTTAGGCGACAACACATTTTGGCGTCGTTGTCGGGGATAAGTTTCTTGTTCTCGGTGTTTTGACATTTTATTCAGAACTGTCTTTAGTTTTTTGTTTTGAACTAACTTTTTTCGATTTAATCTTCTTGACCCAGTCACGCCACATTTTTTGGCGTCATTGTCAAGGATAGAGTTTTTTTATTCCCGGTTTTTTACTAAATTTTCGTTTTTGGCATATTGGAATATTAGAGCTAGATTCATGGTCAAGTGGCAACTCCACTTTTTCATTTTCTGGAAGAATTTCTGCTAGAAGCCTTCTTCTTGTAGATTTCTTGCTAATCTTGAACATGAAGCTCTCCCTAATATCCACTTTGTTTTTCCTGACCCGATTGAACAAAGCATCATGGACTTATTCGCCCCTTGTAATTTTACTAGCATTCAAGGTTATCCGCATGACCTTCCAAAAAGGTTGACTTGTTACCTCCTTCCAAAGCAATAATGTGATTAATGTTGAAGCTCGTCTCAAGGATTTTAAATTTTTCTTGGTTAAATTTGCTAGTCGTGCTAATTATAATCATGAAGATGTGAAAATAAGGCTTTTTGTCCTTTCCGTGGAAGAATATGCTTTGGATTGGTTTACTGACTTTCCAGATAAAATTTTTTAATTCTTTACAATCGATCACTAATGCCTTCAATAATAAATATGGAGATAAGAAGAATAAAAGGGATTTACTTTACATCATTAACAATATGAAGAAATATGAAAATGAGACAGTAGAAGAATTTAATAAGAGGTTTAATGATATTTTTAGGAGTTTATCTCATGATTATAAACCTCCAGACAAGTCTTTGTTGCTCCATTACCTCGATGCATTTGCAGCTGATATTTTTTATTAGTTAAGATGCAGTAAGCCTAACGATTATAAGTTTGCCCAGACTTTGGCAAAAAAAATGGAGCAATGTAGGAAATCATCTGAGAAATCTGAAATTCTAGGGAATGAATTACAAAACCATAATAGTAATAATACTTGGCAGAAGAAAGGCTCTCATCATGAGTAAAAACCACCATATCAGCTTGATTTTACCCTTCTTGTTGAGAAGTCTTCGCCTTACTATAGACCTTGCAATGCTCTTCATGATGAAGCTATGTGCCCTGTTGTCAAAAAAATCATGGATAGTAGAATGGTGGGGACAAGCAATTAAATTAATGTTGTTGGTAAAGTACATCATTTGCCTATAAAGGATCACTTTGATGATGAAAAGGAAAATGATAAACATATTATCAAGGAGTTAACTCAAATAATTTAAGGATTCGAAACTCAATTGTACACAAATGATTCAAAACATCGAAGCTAAGCATATTAATCTTCAAAACAGGATAGAAGCCATGGAAGCAGAGCATGACAAAGAAAGGAGTTCCACGCAAAATGGTTTACTTGTCATGAGAGAAAAATATGTTCAAGAAATGAGTGTGAAGGAAAACAAGTTAAAGATAATGGAAGCTAATCATTCTAATCATATGTCCACTATTCAAAATCATATGAATGCAATCGAAGCAAGACACACCCAGGAAATGATTGCCATGAAGGATAATCACTCGCAGGAAATGAAAAATATGGAGGCCAATCATATCACTCTACAAGATAGATTTGTGAAAACAAAACTCAATCAAGGAAAATTAATAGTAAGGCATGCTAGGGAAATGAGTTCCATACAGAAAAGGTTTGGAAGAAATGGAAAAATTACAAGTACAAAATTTTCAACCTTGTCCATATAATAAATGTCAAACAATCAAAGAGCTTTCAACAAATCATACACCCCTTAACCCGTTGAAGTTGATCACATCTTGTTGTGAACTTCATGAGAAATTTTCTTTTCCAATAAAGGAAGGTTTAGCTGAGAATGACATGGTTAGAAAATAAATTGAATAATATCAAGCTATAATTATTAGGGAAAATCAAGGAATTGGTCTTAGTCATATTACTTCTGAGATTGATCTATCATCCGCGATACGACAGATGCAGAATGAAGAAAGACATGTCACAAAAGTTTTAGATGTTGCAAATTTTCCATCTAAGAATTTCCATGATCAAGCAGAAAGGTCTACTTTGATTGCATCATCTTCAATGCCACGATCTACCAAAAAGAAGAGAAAAAATTTTAAAAATAAAAGAAAAGGGATATAAAAGATAAATCATCAATGTCAAGTACGATCAAGCCTCAACAAGTTAGAAGCCAAAATAAGAAGAGGCTTGATAAATCCGATGCTCATATACAACACAACATTGAGATGGGCCAGTGACCCAAATTCTTAAGAATTGCACATGGCAAATCAGAGAAACAACCCATGGATCTGCCAAAGAGTCAGTAGGTTCTCAGGATGGACTTCGTTGAAAGACATTTAATTCCATAAGGCATCCTTTTTATTATATTTCTAACCTCATTCCTTGTTATTCATGTTGATAAAGTAGTTTTCATTTTCATTTATGTCTTTAGATTAGTTTTACATTTCATGTTAGTAGATGTTATGAATATAATTCATATAGAAATAATAATAAATACAAATATAAATATAAAAATACATAATAAGTAATTAACTAATGATTAGTTAGTTAGTAATGAATAGGCATGTCTTAGAGACATGACCATTCATGAAAGGGCACATGCCTAGGGTATATAAGCAGGCCCTAATTTTCATTTTTACCCATCCAACATCAATTCTTATATAAAATATACAATTACTATCCTAAAATGGATGTTTGTGTCTACGAAGTATTTTAAATATTTCTGTTGTGTATATGACTGTTGGTCATTACATTAGTATCAGAGCCACGTTGGCTAATCCCGGCCTTTGGCCATCAACTCTTTGTCAACCTTGTTGTCATCACAATTGAAGCATTCGCTGCACTAAATTTTGGAGTTTCTCCATTTCACCAGGCCTTTGGCCATTAAAATTAAAAATAAAAAATAAAATAAAATAAAAGGGAGAAGGAAATTTTAAAAAAAAGGAAATAAATTAAAAGGAAAAAAAAAATAGTTCCAAAATAGAAATAAAATAAAAGAAGGTTCTATGGATAAAAATTGCATGATAGAAAAACTATACGTAAGAGAAGGAAGAGTAGATAAGATTATTTTGATTCTTCATTAAGTGGTTTACAAGCTCGTGGTTTTAGAAACCCATGGTAATTGCCCATGGTATTTTCAAGGTAAAATAAGAACAAAAGGAATGAAAAATCTCTCTATGTGAATGTTAAGTTTTACTTTTTACGTGGAGAAAATTAACCAAGCCAAAGGCACATAAGTGGACATATATTTTCAATTACACCCCAAAGAGGTGAATAGCCACGTTTCACTAGGGTTGTAACTTTTCAAAAAAAAAAAAAACCAGTTAAAAATATATATATAGAATTTACTTAGACAAAGAATTCATCACTAAAGAAAGCCTATATTTAAGGTTATATAATGGAATTATTTTAAGTAACACGGATATTTTATTAAAAGGTGTTGGGAATATAATATTTTATAAAGAAAAAATATTATTAAAGTTAACAAAAAAAAATTACCAAGGAAAGTTATCAAGTCAAGGAAAATGGAGCCTAATTCTAAAATGATGAACGAAGAAAAGACAAGTTCCACAAAAGAATCATTATTTTGGACTAAATGCCCAAATTGTTTAAACGTAATTGGATATACATATATTCAAAAAAAGTGCACTTTAAGATGTCCAAGGTTTGGAACATTATTTAGTAGAGAAGAACATCAAGAAAATGAGTAGATGCAAATAAAACAATTAAAGGAATAAATCATAAAACTTCGACAAAAGAATGAAACATCAAAAAATAAATATAAGGATCTCGAAGATCGGTTTCATGAAAAATCAACGGAAAGAAACGAAGAAATTTGGCATCTAAGGGACTATAATGAGAAATTACTTTCACAAATAAAAAAGTCCAAGGTCAAGAAACAAAGACTAAAACAAGAAAAAGAAAGTTCTGATAAGGAACTGAAGGAGAATCTATCAAAAAAAGAAAACGAAAATTTGTACCTAAAAATCCTTAATAAAAAATCATTAGAGAAAATAAAAAATTTAAAAGATAAAGAAAATGATATTATGGACAAAGTCAACGATTCAGAAAATGGTGAAATTTCATGTCTACGGAATCATAACCAAGCCTTCCTTACACAAATAAAGAAGCTTAAAAGTGACAAGAAATCAACAAATGACAAGTTAGAACAACTTCAAGAAGTAGTATCAAAGTCTCCAATTGTCTCAATCCAAGTTGAAGATAAGGAAACGAGTACCGATCAAGTCAAAATTGTAACTCAAATAGAGGATAAACCTAGTGAAGTGAAGATATATTCAGAAATTGTAGTTCAAACGACGGACATTCCAAATGAGGATTCAATCGTCAACTCAACAACAACAATTCCTGAAGGAAAACAGGAAACAACCGCTAACATGATAAGGGAAATTCCAACCAGAAGAACTATTTATCGAAATCTGAATCACAAGAGTAGAATTTCCAATAAAGTTACGTACTAGTATCACTCAAAAAATAAACGACAATGTTCCAAAGGATCCTGAAGTTTGCAGAATCCAGTCTTATGATAACTATTCAACACAAAATTTGATTCCTCAGAAGATCAATCTTGGATAGTTTGATCCCTTCTCAGTGCGATAGTTTTTTTTGTCACTTAGAGGATCATATCAACTTGTATCATGGAAGATGACAATGCCAAGATGGGAAGACATTCGAAACGGAAAAGGAGATCAATTCTTTCATCAGTGCTTTGAGCACAAATATTCTTGAAGGGAGAGGATATGTTATGAATATAATTCATATGGAAATAATAATAAATATAAAAATACACAATAATTAATTAAATAATGATTATTTATTTAGTAATGAATAGGCATGTCTTAGATACATGACCATTCGCGAAAGGGCACATGCCTAGGATATATTGATCAAAATTGGATCAAGGACCTGAGGATTAGCTCAAAACTCAAAGTTATAGGATTGGGTTGAAACCAAGATGGTTGCATAGGTCTCGTCTTCCTGATTCCGGTGCCACAAATAGTTCGAAAAACGGACACCGTATGAAGAAGTTATTTCACTTTGAATGCTGAGTGGGTCCGGTGGAGCACGGAGGGGCCAGCGCTCCTCCCATGGAACCTCATCATATGACTAGTGTGGGAGCTTAATGTTAAGAGTGCTTAAGGAGCCTAATATTAGGTTTAATATTTAATTAAGATTCATTTAAGTGGAGTTTAATATGGCAGATATTCTGGAGGCGCTCCCAAATTTAGGCGGATTTCCACTTTTAGTGGAGTTAACTAGCAGTTGCCCCACATTTAGTGGAGGAAATTGGGGCAAAGTTGTTTTGGTCATAAATTGAATGAAATTGGATGAAATTTTAGTCAATTTTGGG